>OY728136.1:1903834199-1904106699 GCA_963277665.1 Viscum album
ACTTACAAATGAGTAGATAAGGGAGCAACATTCTATTGAGTCCTTCATGAGGCAATGTCCACCTTCTTTCAGTGGGTCTTCTGGTCCAATTATTATTGAAAAATGGATCAATACCACAGAAATGTTATTTTATTTCCTTCACTATTTAGAACATGAAAAATTCATTTTGGTTGTTTATAATTTAGAAGGAAAAGAAAACCAGTGTTGGACTCTTATCAAGAATATGAGGCAGTAAGATTAAATTGAATCCATGGGATGGGATGAGTAAAATAACTTATTTTTTAATAATTAGTTTCCTTTTATTCTTAGTATGAAGATGGAAAATTATTTCCTTGAGCTTAAGAAAATTTATGATGAATATTTTGGTACATACAAGGAAAATTTTACAAGACTTTCAAGGTACACTTATGGAATTATCGTCCAACCTGAAAGTAAGTTCGGTCGATTATTCAGTAGATTAACACCAAGTATTCAAAGGGAGTTAACCATAAGATACTTTAGTAGATATAAAGATATTTTGTGTTTTTATATCAATTTATAAATTGAATTTGGGTTTACATATCAATCACATGGTTTTGATAAGAAATGGAAGATGGAGTTCAAGGAAAAATCTCAAAACCATGGTGAAAAGAAGATAAACATTTCTTTATGCTCAAAGTGTGGAAAGAATCATGGTGTATATTGTCCTAAAGGGACTAGTAAATTTTTTTAAGTGTGGAAAAGAAGGTCATGGGTAGTTAATTTTGAAGTAATCTGAAAAATATAACTAATGATATGAATAGAGAAAAGGCTACATAGAATGCACCTCCCACACTTTAATGATAAAAGTGTAAGGAAATGGGGCATTATGCTAACCAATGCCCTAATACAAGATTTATTGATAATGATCGATGTTAGTAACCTCTTAAGGAAAAATATAAAGGAAAATAACATGTTATCACAATTGTATATATAGAGTATGATAACTAAGTAGTGGAATGATTGAGTGTTTGTGTAATGGGATTCTAGAATAATGTTGAAAAATCACTTCTATAGTATTATGGAATAATGAAATATCTATGTATTGGTCCACTTTTGTTTTTCCATATGAAATAGTGGTACCGATAACCATGAAAAGTGATTTAGATATTTTTGGAAAACACATTAATGGAATGATAACACTTAATATGTTAAAAATGTTAGGATAAGGAAATAAAGAGATGTTTGATAGTATTAATGACCCTGGGACTAATATGATGACAAAGTGATTTATGATATCATAAATTGAGTATATAGAGTTTTTGGGATTAATATTATATAGAAAGAGTTAATTTTTTAAAGAATTGATGTTTTCACTAAGGTTTTATGGTATTTTGGGTTATTTCCATATTTCAAGAGAATACATGATGAAGGAATTCACATGTTTGGAATGTGACTAGAAAAAGATACCTTATGATATATAGGGGATAAATGTTAAGCCGATTTAGTGAACCTATTTATAAAGTTTTGGATTTTCATCTTCTTGAAGGATTATATGGTTATAAATTTATGGAAAGTTTAAGTTAAAATTTGGATGAAGTATGTTAGAATAAAGTATTATCTCACCATAGGGGGACTTATGCATATTTGATAACTTGTGCTAAACTTTTGTAATGATAAAGATAGATGGAATGAACTATCATTATATTTATGGATCACATGATATACTAACACTTTAGGAATAAAAAATATGACTTCATTTATTTGAAAAATATATGAAGTGGAAATTTTTCAAGGCCCAACCAATGGTGAGATTGTACCAAAATAATGTAAGTATTTCTTCTCATGAAAAATTCTTTAACTTTAGGGAAAGGATCTTGAAACCAAAAATATTATCCTAGTTCCTTCTTACCCAATTAATCATATTTTCACTTAGATAATTGTGGATTTATGGATTTTTTATTGTTTACTTTCTCCTAACCATGTTCTCTATCACTCTCCATCAGAACTTGATAGTTAGATTTCTCTTCCATATCCATATTTTCACTTTCCACCTATGTTCTCCATGTGAAAACCCAATGATGAGTTACTTTGGGTAAATGTTATCTTTATAACATCCCTTTTTAAAAAGATGATTTATTATTAATTTTTATGATGTGGGATTCTATAAAATAAACTTTCATGTATTAATCCTTTTATAACCCATACAAATTTTAAGGACAAAATTCATTTTAAGGGATGTAGGATATAACACCCTAATATTTTTATGAGATAGATTTTATTTAATTTCTTTGATGTCTGGTGTTATATGATACACTGAGATAATATTGTGTTATACACTAATCCATCGTAGCTTGTAGTATATTCAATACTATGTTTTCTTTTTGTTAAACACTATTTCAATCTTTTTTGTTAGTTTTTATTTCACGCAAGACTGAGTTTAAGAGAATAACTAAGTATTATTATATTAACTTATAAACTAGACAATATAATGGTGGATATTAATAGTATTAACTGAATTATTAAAATATTATTTTCACGTGTATATATATAATTAATTCTTTGGTGAGCAATTAATTATAAATGAAAATAAAACCCTTTTTAAATAAAAGGAAATGTTTTTAAAAAAATTAATGCAAATAAGTGAGTTTATAAAATAATAAAATCACCCTTGATGGATTTTATTAATGAAATAAACATGAAATATATTCAATCTAGATTTTTATATTTTTTATAAACAATATATAAGAACAAATTCAATTTTTCGAATAAAATCAGTATTTTTTAAAAAATGAAATTTTGTCACCTTTTAATGGCACACTCATTTTAAATATCCTTCTTAACACCTTTTTATATTCTATTTGAAAAAATAAACTTATTATTTAAAATATTTTTATAAAACTTTACTTTGGTTTATTTTTTTGTATATTTCTAATAAGTTTAGCGTTTTGATGAATAGTAAAAAATAATGCATTTTAATTGAAAACTACTTTTTCATCAAATTTATTTATAGTGTTGAATTATATATTTGAACAGTTTTAAAGTATAAATAGATTATATTTTTATCATTTAATATAATTTAGTTCATTGTCATTAATTTTATGTTGAATTTAGATGTAAAGACATTTTAATCTTTTTCATGTTATAACTTTTAAAACATGTTTTCTCATTCTAACAACGGGATTAATTTTAAATTAATTACTGAAGCTTCTATGTTTTGAATTTTAAAAAATGGATTCCATATTTGGAATTAGTGGGTCCAAATTATTTAAATATTATTATTTTATTTTTGGGCATTATGAATAGTAACTTTAGTAATTTTAGTTAATATGGTCAAAAGGTAAATTAGGTAATTAAGGGTAAAAATAATATTATAAAATTATTATAAAACTTTTACTAATATAATTTGAAGATTATTTTTTACCAAAATCATCCTTAGGTCAAAATGGTATTCTTTGGAAGCCACTTGGATGAGATTAGTACATTTAATATAGTTTATTTAAAGAAAAGTTAAATATGTATTACTCAAATTTTAATAACTATATCATTTTTAATATAAGGTTATATAGAATATAAGTTTGGATATAAATACTCATTTGAAATATAAATTGTTTTTATTTATCATGGTAATTTATTTGTAATTTTTAGGATATAAATAATTACTTTAAAGACTTATACAATGATGATGAAAAAGTTATTTAATTGATGAAAAATAAATAAAATAATTTTAATTATAATTATAATGACCATTAAAAGACCAAAACACCTGACCAAATCATATTTTTCTATTATATATCAACCTTAATAATCCAAGTGTTGAGTTATTGACCATTTTGAGCCTCATGAAAAATATTATGACACTTATAATATTTTATCTAATGTAATGTTAAAGTTGTCACGTTCATGTTTTAATAAATATAAAATTTTTTATTTTGGAATTTATAGAATATATATTACACTATATGTATTATTATAAAATATATAGGATTTATCTTCATCAAGTTATTTTATTTTTAATTTTTATTCAAAAAATTCGTATATTAAATAATTACACAAACCTGATGTAGTAATTATTTTATTAATTGAAATATCAAATAAATGTTATTAAAAATATTAAGATTAATAAAATTTTGGATAATTAGTATATATAATGAATTTTATAGATGAACTTGACCCCATAGGGATATAATAAAATATTTTTTTCTAAGTTAACATCTTATCTTGATATTTTTAAAATACAAGAAATGAACACTTTCAAAATTGACACTGTTGATATTACGTCAAAATAATGTTTTATTAAATTATTTAAAAAAACATAAAATAATTTTAAAAATATAAAATAATTATTATATGGTCTAAAATATTCTAAATTTTTCATTTATTGTCTAAATTACATAAAATTAGTAAAAAATATACTATTTTAATATTGAAACATTTATTTCTATAGCTAAACTTAAAATAGAATAACTAAGGGTTAATTAAAATGATAAGGTATAAATTGATAGAAAAACTTATCTAAAATTTATTTTTTTGATTATATTAAAACCCTATATCATCTAATATTATAAAATAAGACATTTTTTAGATTTTTGGATGCGGTTTTATTTTATTTTAAATTAATATTTTTGAAGATTCCAAAAGTTCCCCTCACCTAAATTATAATAGGGAACCTCCTCCCTCACTTCTTCGCTTCAATTTGAGAATTCAAGATTAGAAATCACATACCCATTTTCCTTATAAACTTGAATAGTTATATTCTAGAGTTTATTTTCTTCTCAAAATACAAACTCTAGTGCCTTTAATAGAAGATCAGCAGGATCTCATCAACAAAGAGGTAATCTCCTCTACCGATTCTTTCAAAATTATTTCTTCTTATACTTTATATACATGAGTTGTTTTAATTATAAATTAATAAATATAGTATAAATTATATTCTGAGATGTTATTATGAATATGTAATAACAATATTCCACCTTCTATCCATCCTAAAAAAATGAAATCACCACACGTAAGTATGGATTACTATCTCCACGTCGTGGTGTAATCTGTTTTTCACACCACTTTACATGGATGGGTATAATGATAGAAATAATAAATATATATGATTATTATAACATGATATTGATTATATAACAAAATATATATCATCCACTTCCATACCATTTCACAATTATGGGAATGATATCGTCGCTCGTGTGTACGTACGGTCTACCATCTCCACGATGTGATGTGATTCATTATACATGATCTCCATTAAATAATTAATTATATAAATTTATATAATGAATAAATATGATATAAATTATATTAATAAAATTATAGAAATTATATAAAAATAACCTATGAATAAGAATCGTAACTTATTCAACAAAACATGCATAATAAAATGAAGGAGTCAATACCTGAATGACAAATTATAATGAAATTTTATTAACAAATGGGTGAAAATATGATCATATATGATTTCATAAAAATTAATATGATTCTTTAATAAGTTAATAAAATTATATAAATCATTATACATGAGTTTTGGATACATACAAAGTAAATTTGACCTAAGGTAAGGGATAATTTTGAAATCTCATTATTATTAGAGATTGTTTATACGTAAGTATTTACTGGGGTATATTTATCATCTGCATCTATGTTTACTAAATATTTATTATAAAATATTATTTATATTATTATACTATTTTTTAAATTCATTTTTATCCATTTTTTAATCTTTACTAAATGGTATGGAAGGGTCTTTTTTCATTTTCAACATGAGGTACTTTTTGACTTATCCAGTAAAACTATAAGAAGAATGTTATCTTTTTTCTTATATGAAATGAATGTATTTGTACTCTTTCATGTCACCTTATTTCCTTGAAGATTACCTTAAAATCTTAAATTTTTATTTTCAAAGAAAATTTTCCCATTTAAAATTGAGCGGCATTTTAAGAAAAGAAAAAAAATTCAAATCACAAAGGATATTTTCCTAAAGAATTATTTTCAAGTGATATCTCAATATTATTTTCTGTTTACATCCTTTTATGTTACCTATGTTTTAATGGGTATATTTTTCAATGATTTTATTCCTATTACTTCTATGGTTTTATTATGTTTATTATTTAATTCTATTTATGAAATCCATTTTTTTAGATGGATTATGTTATGTGGGAATGATGTTTAAGAAACCCATTTTATTCCTTGGGTTATTCTATGATGAATGGTTTATGTTCTTGTGGAAAAAAATATGTGTGGTTTTTATTATGTGAAGGGTGGGACCTATATCTACCGAAAATGAATTGGTTGAAGATTTATATCTCATGTGATATATAGGTTCGGTATGGGAAATGATCTCAGTTTAAAATATAGGGCTAGAATGGGAAATAATCTCGGTTTAGTAATACAGGGCTGGAATAGTAAATGACATTAGTTTAGTAACATAGGGCTAGAATGGGGAGTGAACTTGGTTTAATAAAGGACTTTTTCCACTATTATGGCCATGTCAATGATAATTAGATAATATGGATATGAATTTATATACTTCGGTTTTTTCAACAATTCTATGTTTATGTGAAAGTTATTATTTTATGAATTATGACTTACAAAATTTCATGACTCAGGATTTTGATCTTTGATATGAAGGGTATAATTTAAAACAAAGTTTATATTATTTTACCCTTATGTTTATGTTATTATTAATATCTTATTTTTTACCCTTACTAAGCATCTAAGCTCTCCCCTTTTCATGTTTCTTTTCCCCAAGATATGAATAAGGGTATTAAGTAAGATGTTTCAAGAAGGGGTTCTAGTTATGAATGAAAAAGAAGGAGACAATGTATATGTTTAATGAACCAATTGTTTATGTTTCCCTATTTCCAAATACACTAAACTAATATATTCTTTAGGAGTGCTTTTTTGTAATGTATTGTGTATTCTGAAAAAAGTATATAATATCCATGTACATCAACCTTGGTTCATTAGACTCATAAAATGGGATTTCTATGTATCCCTATAAAGGAAATCTGAACCCACATAGTTGGGAGTCACTTGATGGGACACACCATACATTTTTAAGTTCATGCTACAAGGACCATAGTGGTTCATTATAAGGTTGTAAAACCATGACTTCTTCCAATAAATTTAAATCCATGTGAGAGGAACACTATGTGAAAGGTTTCTATCAATGGTTTGGTGTGGGATGTATGTCAACGTGATTCTTTCTAGTGCATAATTTCAATTTGTTATGTAATAAAAGAGGGTATGTTCAAGTTTTACACCTTGTAAGAGTTCATTTTATCTTCCATGTATCAGTACATGAGGGAATATTATGATCATCATATAAGTAATAATGGGCCATCTTATGCTCCTCACATAGGGAATATCATGCTCTTTGTAAGAGAAATCATCATCTTATCACTAGAGGTATCTTTGGATCATCACTAAAGGTATTACTTTCTCATTAATAGAGTTATCCCAAGATCATAACCAGAGGAATATCTTTCTCTTAACTAGAGGAATTCATTTCATGTCTCCAGAGGCATCCCTATTTTGTCACCTTAGGCATCCATGGATCATCATCAGAGGAATTCTTGGATCATCACCAGAGACATCCATATCTATTCACTATAGTAATACCTCACTCATTACCAAATTAATACATGGTTCATAACCATAGGGTGTATCATCCTCCTCAAATGGTTAATGGTTCTCTACTTATGCTTTTCACATAAATGTGTCAATGGTTTAATGTCCTGTGGGGGTGTTCAAGATAGATTGGTCCTATCAAGTAAGGTAACCAATATTGGGGGGGGAATATTCCCCAGGAGAGGTTAGATGATGATGACTATGATGATATTTGTATTGAAACACTAGAAGTATCCTTTGTATCTAACTAAAATAGAAATAAAAAACCCATACAGTTCAAGTTTTGATGTTTAAGATCATTTGTTAGGATTAGTCTATATAGTTTAACATCATGTGTTAAAGACTTATATGTTTTGAAAGGGGTGGAAAATGGATATTTAGTGATGATTACACAATTGGTTACACTTTTTCATTTATCTTGTATGTTTATAATTGAATAGAATATATGGTCGTGGGTTATACCTAGTAGGAGCCTTGTGGAGTTTTTGGCCCATAGAGTAGACCAAATGGATGAGATCATTAGTGAGGATATGGTTAGAGTTTACACATGGTAGGAGTCCCATTTTATCCTTATCTCATTAAATAGAGTAATTAATCCACCTATATGCTTAAGGACTATGTAATCTAGCTGGAGCAGATAGGATGTTCAATATGGGAAAGCCAGGATGAGAATCTTAAGGTGATAGAGGTTTCACCAAACACCTAATAATAGAAACTCTATTATCAATGGAATATATGATTTTTATCACCCTTAGGGTCCCATCAGTTAGTGATGAAAATATATAATGATCCATTATCAATGGAATATATGATTGAAGGGGTGAACAATGATTCACATAGCTCGGTCATTTACCTCAAGAGACTATATATGATACCTAGATAGGTAAAATCCAATGTTATATGACTCTGGTGAATGGGGTTATTATGTATGTGACTTGGAAAAAATGGGTTCCTAAGTAAGTGACTTGTATGTGTCCCATTTAGGAGGTCTAGGAAAAAAATTTCCCAAGTGCAGAGGCCTAGGCGAAGGATTTCCCTAGTACAGTGGCCTCGGTGAATTTTATCACTAGTAAAGGAGAATAGGTGAATATTTTTCCTAATACGGGGGGGGGGGTAATGGGTAAAGTTTATCCCTAGTATGGAGGCATGTTTGAAGGTTTTCCCTTGTGTGGGGGCCTAAATAAAGGTTCTCCCTAGTATTTTTCCTAAATAGAGGTTTTCCCTAGTATGGTGGCTTGGTCGAAGGTTCGCCCAAGTATGTGGGAATGGTCATTTTATCCCTAATATGAATGTTGGGAGAAGTTTTTTCTTGTATGGAGTCCTAGGGAAATTGTTTCCTATGTATAGATTCCATAGTGAAGTGGTTACCTAGGTGGTTGGCATCAATAGGGTTTCCACCCAAGTCGACTGACACTCCAATAGTGCGGTGCTCAAGTGTTAGTGCTCGAGTATTATGGAAACCAAGTATTATGTCACTCAGGTGTCTCTAGAATACAATTATTATGGTGCTAAAGCATTAAATAGAAAGTATATTTATTTCTAATGTATTATTTAACCTAGGCATTATCACTCTATTATTGGAGATCTCTAATGATTTGGGCATATCAACCCTCACAACACTCTTGTCTCTCTCAAAATGGGTGGTCATAAAGTCTATTTATAGGAAGAAGGAGACAAAATTGTAGGAATAGGTGGATAATAACCTCTCACACACTAGTATATACATTCCATGTTTAAAGGTCTTGGGTGAATACAACTTTCATTCAGGTGCTACACAAAAGAAGGTTGAGCATGAAAGCACGGTGTGTTACAAAATTTGCACAAAGGAGGTCATGAAACATGGAAGGCCAACACATAAACATAGTTGAATCTATGTGTGAACATTGATTAATCATGAAACATGATGTGAAAATAATGCATAGTTCAGGGTGAACGTGTGTGGTAGGGACTTGTATAAAATTATATTAGAGTGGTCCAACTTCAATTGGCCAAAAAAATTTGATCTGTATGTATCTTTTTCCTTCATGTCTAGTAAAATAGAAGCCCATGAAATGAGATACAACATTAGATAATGGGTTTGTTCATATAATTTATTTTAAAAGGATAATTTTTTCCCTTACTCTCCTCAAAATTGGTTTTAGGACTTTAACAAACTTTTCATTGGTAATGGATGAAATACACATCCTACTCCTGGTGGAAGATTCTCACTATCACGTCACTAAAATAGGAAATGATTTCGAAATGTCTCTACACCATGGTGTGTGAATAGTCCTGAATCACATGAAAATACCATTTTCATCTTCTTTGTTCAAGGTTATACATTTATTCCAACCCATGACGTGTGTCCCCTTAGTGAGGATCGTATCATGGATTTCATGTAAAAGTTCATGTCACACATTATTTAGTTTCAAAAGAAATATCTTAAGGTTCCCATAATATATGAAATATTTCCTAAATAATATCCATAACCTAAAAATTTCATCCTTATATAGTTTTTTCCTCCTTTTGTTTCCTATTACACAACTCCCTTCCTTTTATCAAAACACATCAAAAAATTAATTATTCACCTTAAAAAAGTCAAGATTCAATTTTAATCTTGAATAAATGAATTTAAATCCTTACATTATTGTTAGGTATGGTAATGGGTTATGTAATTTATAATTTTGGTTTACCTGAACCCAAACTCATTTGAATTATAACTACTTAAACATTAATATGAACCATTTTATACCTTTATATTTATTACCCTTGCATGAATATTATTAATGAAAAAATGTTTTTTTAAATACCTGAACTAGTTTATTTTATTTTATATTTAATTTAATTTTTTTATATTTAATATGTATATTGAGAGGGTGTGTTATGGAAGAGCAGGGGCAGTCATAGGGAAAGGTGTGGTGGCACACTACTATAAGGGCAGGGGCATGATTTTCATTGCACAATCAGCACAACAAAAACACCCCCCCCCCCAAGCCAAGGTATGTCACCAAACCTTTCCATTTGGTCACCTATTATCTCTCATAGCTTTCCTATTTTGAATAATATATTTAATAAAAGTAAATAAAAATACAATACAATAAACAAGTTTGGGTTTTTGGGTATCCAAACACTGATACATAAACTCTATCTGATTAATAATCAGGTAGTCTCTATAGAACCCAAACCTGATTCAAAGGTACCTGAACCCAATTTAATTGGGTCTAGTGGGACCAGGTACCTAGTTATTGGGTACCCATTACCATCTCTATTGAATATCGATAATTAAAATATTATTTTTAAACTAAAAAAATTCTGCAAACTATCATTTAATATCTAAAAATTAAGGGAAAACATACAAAAGATAAATGAAAAAATAAAAAAAAATATAACAAAAAAGTGTTATGCAACCACTATTATATATCATGTGTCATTAGCCACTAATCATTAAAAATTATATAGGTAGAATTTAAGATCAGAGGTTATGATATAGATATATTATAGAATACGATATATCAAGAAGAAAATTATTTTTATTAAATTTCAATTATGAATTGAATTATATAATTTATAAATTTATAATAAATTATGAAATAAATATATTATAATATTCATTTAATTTATAAAAAGTTTATAAATTAATTAATTATAAATTTTTTATAATAAATTATTAATTACTTTTTGACATTCAATAAATAAATGTTTATAATATTAAATATTAATACTAAATACCTTTTGAAATTGTATGGAATGACTTATAATTTGGATATAAAATGTTTATATAGGAATTATATGGATAATTTATAAATTTTTTATGAGATAAAAAAAATGAAAATATATATATATAAATAGTTTGTATTTAATATTATGATTTTTTTCTAATATTAAATTTGAAACTTTTAAATTAAAGGCCCTATTTGAGAAATTATTTAAACTATGTGAGAAATGAATTTTTACTATTGATAATATCATGGATTAAATAATAGAAAATATGTTATATTTAGATGATGTAAATTGTTAACATAATTGAATTAGTATATGAAATTTTTATATTTTATTAAGCATCATATATTGAAATAGATTCTATATAAAAGTATAATATTAAGGAGATAATATTTAAAATAAATATAAATTATTTAGATTTATCTAATTATGGAATTTCTATATTGCATGACTAGTTATAAAGTGTTTATAAATACTTTATTTATGATTTGTTCCAAATTAGTTTATCACATTTTTTTTAAAGATGATGCCTTTGGTCCAAAAATGTCCAAAGAACAATTATTATCAAAAGAAAGTTTATAGGAGTCTAAAATACGGGATCATATTACAATGTTTTTCATGTAAGGAAATAAGATCAGTGATGAGGTCTTCAAACCAGGTGATGTCTTGATTTACTCCCATGCTGGTCAGGACATCTACAAGTGTACTTGCTTCTGATAAACATGTGTGATGATATAGTTGAGATTGATAAGAGAACAGGTGTATTCCATCCAACGGGTAGTAAACGGCCAAGCAAGATGTGTAATTCCATTCTAAATTGCTCGCACAATGGTCGTCGAGTCACTTTCAATCTAGAGATTGTTCCAACCAAAGAGATTAGAGAAGTAAATTGCATGAATTAATCTCATCATCTCAGCTTTAATGGATATGTAAATTCCACAACTACCCATAAAACAACCAAGGATCTGATTGATATGATTCCTGAAGATAGCACCACATACCGTAGGGCCCGGATTGCCTTTGGAGTCTCCATCGATATTAATTTTGATCCATCCAAGAATAGGATCTCTCCAGAACACCTCTAGAGTGTGACGAGGTAGAAAGAAATTTCCATTAATCCGTAGACATCAAAGGATTCCAAAGTCATGAACAGTGTTGTGGTAATGTCCCTTTTGCATCAAAGCAGCTTCATGTATGGAAATAAGGATTCACATCCAACCTTCATTTTTATTGGGTGAGTAATTGTTATGAATAATTGAATTCTGATCATACCAGATCACATGGTGGAGCTTAGCAACTATAGTTAAGAAAAGGTTCTTTATTTGATGAGAGCCTTCCATTTCTGCACATTTCTTTAGTTGAGTTTTTATAGAGTCAAGAATCAACCATCTGTAGTCAAAAATTTCAAGAATATAGTTCCAAAGAGTAGAAGAAGTAGCATAAGAAATAAATAGGTGGTCACAATCTTCTGTGTGTTGATTACAGATTTTTCACTTAGAGTAGAGCTGGATTCCAAAATATTGAAGGAAAATATCTATGGGAACTCTTTTGTGAGTAAGATGCCCGATGATATTGAATCTTGAAGGCTTTATCCAAGGCTTGTTGAAATGTTTTAACCAACTATAATCATTTTCAGAGTTATAGAAATAATTATTGTAGAAATATTTTGAGTTTAGAAGACCATTATGAGCAGGTTCCCAAATTAATAAATCATTTGTGTATGCGAAAGAGTAGTTTTCAATGAAATTCAAAATAGTATCAGGGAGGTGGTTGAGTTGAGAGTTTAGGATTTATCTAATAGAGAAGTTGGAATTCTCAGGGGTTTGATCATGAGATATCATTTAAATTAAAGGTGTGCTAGTCCAATTATCCAACCATAATTTCATGGAGGACTCTATGGAGACCATCCATCTGAAATTACTCATGATATTGGAGAAAGATTGTTTTATGGATGGCCATATATAGTAGTTAATGAAATTTGAATTTCCCATATTAAGTTTTTTAAGAAATATATTTTTAAGGAAGGTAATAGCTTCATAAGTATTGTGAAAAAGGTTCCAAGTGAGTCTAGCTTAAATGGATTCATTAAAGTACTTTATATTTTTAATGTCTATACCACCTTTCTCAATGGGCTTGTAAAAATCTGACCAGGGGATAGTGACAATATTTCTCTCAAGAATACTACTAGTCTAGATGAAATTATTTATAGCAGTTTTTATTTATTTAATAAGACCAATTGAACATTTATAGTCCATCATGGAGTAGACCATCTTGGATAAAATAGTGGATTTTACAAGGAAGGTCATACCTTCCATAGAGATAGATTTACCTTTCTAAGAAGAGAGATGGTTTAGAACTTGATCAAATATAGTCACGAAGTGGAAAGACTTGGGTCTGCCCCAAAATATGGTAAAAACAAGATAAGTGAAAGGGATCATGCCATATTTCATACTTAAGTCACTGATAATGTTACATTTTATACTCATAGGAAAGTTATTCTCATAGAAGATGTGGCATTTGTTCCAACTAATTGTTTGTCCAGAAACCTATTCATAGTGTGAGAGAGTTTTTTTGAGGTTGATAATGTTTCTTATGTCACCTTGAAGGAAAAGGATGGTATTATCAGCATATAAAAGGTGGGTAGAATCATTCATGTTCCTAGAGACATGGATCAGCTTCAGCTTATTCTTGTCCACTAGACAGGTGATCAGAAGACTAAGATATTCTTCTGATTTTGAGAAAAGAATGGAAGAGAGGGGTTCACCTTACCTAACACCTTTGGTGCATTTAAATTATCCCTTGGGAGATCCATTGATCAAAATGGAGATAGATTGCAAGTTGAACAGAGTTTTGATTACAGTGATAAAAGAGTCACTAAAACCAAATCCTTGAAGAACCTTGAAGATAAAGCTCTAATCCATGGTGTCAAAATCTTTTCTATTATCAAGTTTAATAGCAACATTACCTCCTCTATTAACCTTATTAAAGTTATTAACACACTCAAAGGCAATGCAGATGTAGTACTGAATGGATCTTCCCTTAATAAAACCAAATTGGTTCTAGGAGACAACTTTATCTGCGATAGATAAAATTATATTTGTTATGATTTTAGTAATGATTTTGTAAAGAGTGTTTATAAGAGAAATGGGTCTAAACAGATGAATCTCATAGGAATTTTCCACTTGTGGGATCAAGGTGAGAAACTAGGAATTAAGAGCAAGAGGAAGGACACCATTAGAAAAACATATTTGACAAGTTTTCAAACATCAACAGGTATAATATCCCAATAATGTTGGAAGAAACCATTATTGAAGCCATCAGGACCCTGAGCACTATCAGGATTCAGACTAAAGATAGTGACTTTGATTTCATGATATAGCGGAATTTTGAGAAGGAAAGTGTTGTCCTCATCAGTTACCACCATCAGAATGACCTCACGAAGGAGGTATTTGTTGATATCAGGACCATTAAATATGGATTCATAGTAGGATACTATATGATGATCAATGTCATATTCATTTTCAAGAAGCTTGTCCCCATACTTTATAAATGTTAATGTCCTAAAATCCTTCTTGATTCTTTGAAGAGAGTTATAGAACATAGTATTTCTGTCACCATCTATTAATAATTTAACTTTAAACAATTGTTTCCTCATATTTTCTTTAAAAGTGAGTAGAGAGTTGAGTTTAACTGCAGGGTTTTTTTCTTGAGTTGGTTCAGTGTTGAGTTCAGATCTGGTATTATTGTTTTATAGATCATTGAGTTCTTCTTCAAGAATAAGGATGTCATTGTTAATTTGTTTGGATTTGGAGTTGCACCAAGTTTTGAGATTCTATTTGAGATGTTTTAATTTGGCATTACAAGAAAACGCATCATTATTGTGTGATAGTTAAGACCAATAGTTGTGGATGAAATTAGTGTAATCAATATCATAAAATCACACATTGTTAAATTTGAAAGGCGATTGGGGTTTCATGTCTTTGGTGGAGACATTGAATAGAATGGGGTGATGGTCAGAGTTAAGCCTGTGATGAGTAGTGGTGCTGGAGATAGTGTCTCATTTATCTAAAGTAAGGACAATCGTGAAGACTCTATCCAACTTGGATGAAACCACTCTATTAAAAAAAATTTATAACAACTTTATTTTGCATCCGTGATATTAATTTAAATGAAATTGTTTTCTTTAATCTAAGATTTAAATTCTCTCATGGAATTAGTAGCATGAGATGGCCCTATTTTCTCACTTGAGATGATAATGTCATTAAAGTATCCAATAATAAATCAAGGGGAATTAATATTAGTGCCTAGATATGAAAGGTCATTCTATAGAGTTCTCTTTTCTTGGTATTTATTCTTAGCATAAACAAAAGAAAATAAAAGGTGTGTTCCATCAGTATTAAAATTGAAAGTAAAAATATGATCAGAGACATTAAAAATACTAACATTCTATAAATAATAGTGCGAAAAAATCCACAGAGATTCAGCATTGTAGGTATTTTTGAATGCAGCAGTAAAAACATAGTTATGCTGGCAAAAATGAGAGTATTTAGAAGAAAAAGTAATTTTTAGATCAGCAATATAAAATAACATAGGATGATGAGTGTTAACCATTCTTTTTAGAATAGTTAATGTTTCAGAGTTGGTAATACCCTGAAAATTCCAAAATAGAATCTTCATTTAAACCTAAGTTTGGAGTTAGAACTCCCCTTTTTCTTTTTTCCCTAACCTTTATTTATATAATACCTTCTAACCTTTTGAGAATTATTACTATTAGTGGTATGTTCTTGTTAATTGTTAGATATGAATGGGTTCTTTATAGTAAGTTCAGTTCTTGAAGCATTAATATTTGATTCTATATCGTTCTTATTACATAGCCTCAAGGAAAAGTCATTTTAGTTAGATAAAAAATTTCTTGGTTGCTCAAAATAGTCCTTAATATCTATATATTGAGCACCATAAAAAGGGAAATTTGTAGAAAGAGGAATAGGTGTTCCTAGATCCTTTGAAGCAGCTATGTCCTGCTATTTGAAAGTGTCCAGATCAGATAGAATATGCATATGCTCTATGGAGTCATTATTTTCCTGGATTAACATAGGATTGTGTACTGAGGGTGTATTTCCCTTTACATGTTTTACAGATTCCAAGGTCATGGAAACATTTTTATCACTCTTAGAATTCTTGGTTTGTGATTTGGCCATAACAGGCTTCGGACTAGTTTATAGATTCCCAAGTTTTATAGAACTACTAGTGGTATCCAGATCATTAAATCTATTGACAAATTTAATGTGAGCATAGGGAAAAGAACCTAATTCATTTGACCTATTTTTGGTTGCATTCTTCATCTATAGAGTAGGTTCATTGTTAGATATGATAAAGGGGCGGTTTGAATTCTTTACTTTAATATTCCTCTTAGTAGTTTTATTTATTGAATCATTTAGTGTTGATTCTGTAGAGTTCATATTACACAGCATCAAAGAATTAGGACAATCAACATTTCCTATTGATTGAGTATCATCAATAGAGAAATTTATAGAAGTGGGAGGAAGTTTACCTGGGTTATTTGTCTCCTCCATACCCTAATTATCTATGGATAAAGGTGTCTGGACTTTGACAGTGTCCAATGTAGCAAGAAGACACTGTATTTTCTCAATGGAGTCGCTATTTTCCTACATTTGCAAAGGATCCTATACCAAGGGTGTATTACCCTTTATAGATTTAATATATTCTAAGGCCTTGGTAACAGTTACATTAACCTTAAAAATATTGGACTATTCCTTGGCCTGAACATCCTTTAGGTTAGTATAGAGTTTCCCAGATTTTATAGTATTGATAGTGGTATCTAGAGTTTTAGAGTTATTAACAGAGGTGTTTAAATATTTGAATTTTTTAATTATTTAGTATATTCCCTTGTATATTATTCATGAATATAGTTTTTATATTGTGAATGAATGTATAGTTTAGCTTAAAGTGTTAAATGACTACTATAAATTGGCATACAATAATATAAGAAGTTACATTCAAGGTATGATAATTGATTTAGTTTTCTTCTACCTTGACTTTATCTTGTATTTGATTATGAAATTAAATTAAGAATTTGATAATAGTTTATAAATATCAGTTACCATAATTATTATGGAATTGAGTTCCCTTAGTATTAAATTATCATTGGTTAGCAGGACATTGGATCAGATGAATCACTGTCCTGGAGGCATATGCCATGTTTAGAAAAGTAGGAATTGAATATCTATCACAGAAAGCTTAATCTTATGGGGATTATTAATTTTATATGATTCTAATCCATTAAATGTATGGGTTTTATATACCTTATTCAAGGGATTAGTTTTTATATATATGAATAGAGTTTGATTTTAATTTGGATTAGTAACACAAGCTTGTATTTGTATAAAGAGTTAAACATTAATATGGTTTGACCATATTGATTCGATGAAAGGAATAAGATTCCAAACTAAAATATTTTAAACATGCATGTATATAAAGTGAATAAGTTGAGATAAGATAGTGAGATTAAATACATTTTAAAAATATTTAGTTTCATATTCCTTCCAAAGAAAACATTAGCAAAGACCTCAATCATAAACTTGGTAATTTCATACTAAATTTGGGTTCCCCTTGATTATCTTGTGTAAGGAAAGAAATAAATGGTGACCCTAATAATATTAGGTGACCATTTTTTGATTTTTTTTGTTTAAAATTATCTAGAAAACCCTTAGGAAGAATACTAGTATAAGAGTGTTGGGTTTATCTATATGATGGACTGGACAAGGAGTTATGTGATTGACCTTCCAAGATTCATATATTATATGATTGGCATGATGACCTACTTAAATAGATAAGTGATGAGATGAACACTAAAGTGGATTCATATCACACCTTGACCAACACTTTATTTTAATTTAATTATTTTGAGTCTCTCTTTTGAGCTTCAGTTTGAACCAATTTTAATTTAGAAAAAAATTGGGTTTTTTCGGAGGTGCGCGGCCGTGTGCGGTGTACCGCCTTAATAAATAATTTTATTATTGTGGTTGGTTTTATTATTTTAGTTTTATTATTAGTATTAAATTTTTTATGATTTATTAGTATTTTCTTTTATTCTTTTATTGTTTTTTTTTAATTTTATTCTTTCTTATTATTATTGTTATTTCTTTACTCCCTCTTTCCCTCCCTCCCTCTCCTGTCTCTCCCTCGCCCATCAAACCCTAGTTGTAGTGGGTACTCCCTTCCTCTCCTCAATGGTAGAACACCACCCTCCCTTTCCCTTTCCCTTGGTAAGACCTCCTCGCTGACATCCCCCTTCTCGGAGACCACCTTCGCACCACCCATCCACCCTCACATCACCCCTCCCTTCTTGTCTAGATTTTCGATGACCCCCCTGCAATGTGACGCCCCTCCCCCTGGGGATCCTTTTATCCACATGACACCCCCCCCCTTTCTGACCTTCTTGCAACACGTGACTCCCCCATGGCCACTTGGTCTGCAATTTTCAACCCCCTTCACAACCTCCCTCTTTGATCTCTGACCTTGCTGGATCTCTCCATGTTATGCATTCGATTCATTGAGTTAAGATTTTTTGCTCCATTCCATTTTGGTTTCCAGCCATGATTTGTTTTCCCACCGCCCAATATGGATTGGATGAAACTAGGGTTTAGGTTTAATGCTTATTTCCCATTTATGTTTGGTCTTAAGGTATGCGATGGGTATCTCGGGACCCATTGGTCTGTTTTTCAGCATCTACCGTAGAATCTGTAGCATTTCGATTCATCTCAGTCCATCCATCATCGCCTTGAGGTAGGTGATTTCATTTTATTTTATTGTTTGATTAATACATTGCTGATTTTATTTACCTATTGTGTTCTTTAAATTATATGTGTAATTTTAATTTCAAATTGAAGTATATTTTATGTGTGTTTGTGGTTTTCAGATTTGTTTCACTAAGAAAAGTATTTTTCTTTATGTATGCACTTGAATTGTTTGAAATGGAATGGAATTTTTTGGGAATGATGGTAAAAGTTATACCTACTAGTTTTACCATTATTTGGATTTCAAATAGGTTTTCAAATCTAAAATAAGATGGTTTTTGGGGTGCTAATTGGCCTTATGGCGTGGTTTTTTATGAAAAATGTGTTTTCCAGGTGTTTCACTTTAGTTTCATTATTTTATATAAAAATTAAATTGTTTAATATGGTGGTAAACATGTTTTACATAGTTCTTGGTGTGTATTTGGGTTTGAAAAGGATATCCTTTGTGATAAAGGGTGTCTTTGGTGTGCAGTTAATTCTTGAAGAGGGTTTTGAGTGCATTTTTAGTGAGGAAGCTTGGGGTGTTACTTAAATTGTTTTATAAATTATTTTAATGTTTTATTATAATCATATAAAAGGTGTGAACCATGTTTAGAAAATTTTTTAGTGTGAGTTTCATTTTAAAGAGAGGAGTTGGAGTTTTTTTTTAAAGTGAAGATTTGTTGTACATCTTGGAAAAGTTTTATTAATTATGTAAATGATTTATTAAATTGTGAGTGTGATCCGAATTGGATTTGTGACATGTTTTCCATGAAAGGTGTATTTTTCATGTGTTGTTCTTAATTTATATTATTTTATGGGAAGTTAAATTGTTTTAGTTTTGTTTGGATCCCTTGGTAAAAAAATTATACTCCTTTCTATTGTTGTAGGGTGTTTTGGTCATCGTAGTGTGAGTTCGAGTCATCGGTAGAAAATATTTATATGTATATACATGGTTAGGCATGTATATATACATGTCCTCCATTCGCATGTTCCCTCATGGCATGGAGAATATGTGCTTGGATTAAAGGATGTGTGTGTGTGTGTGTGAAAATGTATATGCATGTAGGTGAAGCGGTCTAGGGTTTCCATCATCAAAAGTCGTGTTTCTTGCGGTAGGTTCCCAATGCCATTATCTTTAATTATAATTTAAATTATTTATTTATGTTCCTTTAAAAGCATTTCCTGGGTTTTTATATGAAATTCATAATCACTATATATATATGGTAGGTGGTTCTGTGCCCTAGCATCACTAGATGAATTTAATTATGCTTGTTTGAGTTTATAAATGTATAATTTGATTTGATTATGTATTAAGAATGGTATTTTTGAATGGTGGGTGTGTTGATAAGTTAGAAAACAATTTTTTATAAAGGAAATGGAAATGTTTTTTGTGTTATTTAATGTAATGTTTTTATGATGGGTTTTAGAGGTTGTTCGGATGGTGAAAATTGTGTTTTCAAGGTCTTTGAGGTGTTTGTATAATTTAATGTAGATTTCCGAAGGATAATGAATCACTTTGGGCTAGTTTTCCTTGTTGTAAATTTTGTGTATAATTTTTGAATTTTCTTAAAAGGTTAAAAGATTTTTTTTAAAAAAATGTTTAAAGTATGAGTGCTTTTATGAGGGGGATTGTCTTGTTTTTTTCATTAGTCTTAATTGGGTGTTTTATTATGTTATAAAAAAGAGGAATTTGGGAACTTTGTAAGTTATGGAAAAGGTATTTGAAAAAGGCCTTTTATATGGTTTGCGTAAATTGACAAATGTAATGTTTTTAAAGAGGGGTGTTTTCATTGAAATTTTTGGCCTTTGTGTGAATGTGGTGGTGTGGTGTGTGTGCATGTGAACTTTAACTTGAGCACAATGGAAACACTACGTACCTAGGTGGGGGACTAGGACTAGTACTCTAGATGATACGTAAGTGGTTTTCTTGGTTTCGTCTAGAAGGATTGATGTTACAACACTAACTAAATACTTGTAATGATTAAATTCCACTAGGTTATGGGTGTGTTCCCTGCTAGTGGCTTGTTCATGAGAACATAGACTGTTGTGGCACATATTCCACGTTTTTACTGAGGTACGAGGTCTCTAGGGTCCCAGATGTGCTAGTTACCTATAGGTATTTCCCATGGTGCTCGTTTGTGGCATAATGTTTTTTATGTGATTTTCTTTTCTATTGCTCATGCTTGATTTCCCATTGTGAAAAAGAAAATCATATTTTAATTTTCATTCCTCCCCTTTCATTTTAAAATGTTAACTCATGCTCTTAATATATTTTGAAAATATAGTGGAAGAAAAATTCTTTCCTTAAAAAAAGTAAACTTGTTAATTGGTTTTGAAAAGGCTGAAAAACCTTATTTAAATATGTATTATTTTAAAACTATCATGATTGGGTTTCTTTTTAAAGGTAATGGAATAGGGTGTTGTTATTCCTCAGCTTTTCTACAGAGGATATTGGTGCTCATGCCTACTTTACTTTTCATTTTCAAGTTCTATTCTTGGATATCTCTTAGAGAGATTGTGGTTCAATTTTTGGTGGTGACCCATGGGGTCACTTAGAGGTATATCTATCTGGTTATCTTTGTTTTATTTTTCCATTGTTAGTGTTTATCTGTTTTTTCCGGTTTATTTCTGTTTATCTATCTTTCATTTTTTGGGATAAATCATTCCCAGCTGCTTTTTTTGATGCAAAACACTAGTTGTCAGCCCGTGAGGCTCTGGAATACCCTTTGGGCCATGTTGTGGGCCAGTTCGGGTGACCAGTTCAGGGTCAACCCGGGTTGGTTCGTGACAAAATGGTATCATAGGAGTTTTTGTTCTTGTTATTTAGGGTGTCAGGTAGATTGTAGATAGGACTATGAGTACTCAAGTGGTGGGTGTGAGAAGAGCATCGCAAACTCTTTCTTCTTTCGATCCTCATGTAACAAGGGGTAGTTCGGGATCTATGTTTTTGGATTTGGTCTGTGTGTATGGGGGTGAAAGTAGGAGTAAACCGGTACTGCGTACAGTATCACATGGATTAGAAACCCATGTGATGCCCGAGTGTACGGTTTGACACTTATAGTGGTTGGCACTTTGTTAGGGAATGGTCTTCTAAATCATGTAGTCAGTTTAGTCACAACCACTAGTTCTACATCTAGGTGCTTTAGTGCTAGTGATGTCTTGGTTCAGATTTCGGTTTGTGTTAAGGGGTTTTAAAAAGGAAAATAGACTTTGGGTTTGCTCCTATTTTCTCTTGGTGTGAGTTTCACATGATTTTTGGGGTGTGTTTCCCTTAGAACTTGTTTATGGAATTTGGTGATTGATCTGTTGAAATCAGATTTCTAAAAGAACGTTTTTGGTTATTAGAAATTGAAGTGAGTTATTTTGGAAATAGAAAGAATTTTGAAAAAATTTCTTGAATTTTTGAAATGGTTTTGGAAAAAAATATTTTTGGAAAATTGGGAATGTTTATATTTTGAAAGTGGAAGAGACTTGTTTTGTTCAGTAATATTCCTATGGGTACTCATGTGTGCATCTGGACATGATTAATAGACAGTTGGTGGATTGTGTGGATGGATGCCTGAGTGGAATAGAAATTCATATATGTGAGGTATCTAGGAATATCAGTTATGGGTGATTGGTTCCTAAGTCCCCTTTTGTTTCTTAAAAGGTTTATTTGGGTAAATGGTTAGAAAATTGCTCGATTTTTTTCTATGGGTTTTGTTTATGTGAGGAGTGTTGGGATGATGTTGTCTAGGAGGACTTGTGAAGAAAAGTTTTTTTTTATAAAATGATTTTTTGTGCTTAAATGAATTTAGAATTGTAAAATGGTTTTGAGTCTGGAGTGAAAATGATGGTTTCAAAATATATTTTGGACATTGTTGGGAAGTGCTTGGTTTTTCATGTGGGTGTCTTTCTTTGAGAATAAATTTATGCCTTATGTTGGATTTTTTGTATTTTTTTCTAAAGTGTGGATGTTTGTTTTGTGAGGTGATTGATGTTGTGGATGGTTGTTTTTGTGTTTCTTATTCAGAATATTCCCCCTATAAATGTCCCATGGGTTTCTAGTAGGTCTCTCTCAGTTCTTGGCTCAGCCCAGACTCTCAGTAGAGTGACGGAGATGGTTTATGCTCAGTTGTGTCAGTTGTTTGTAGGCGTTGAGGTTGGTTGAGTATCGTTGAGTGATTTGGGAAAGTTGGGAGTGTCTCTGGTTTTTTAGAGACTCCAAATGTTGTGCGGGCGTGAGTTGTCTCAAATATGTTTGAAGGAGCAGGACTAAACCAGTTAGAAGTGAACGCTCTATTTTTGTTGTGAATGGGGATGTCTTCAAATATCCTCAAGAATAGCTTCATCCTATGGTTTTACCTAAGGAAGTGAAGGTGAGGGAAAGTGGTGAAGCTTGTAGGTTCTTGACCAGTCAACAGATGGTGATGAAGGTGTGTTGAACCTTTGATGAGCCCAGTTTCATGTTCCCCATAAGTGGTGTGGAGAAACCAGATTAAAGATCTTAATAGTTTTTGGTCTTGTTCATATTGTGGTAAGTGAAGGCTTCTCGTCTGATGAGAATTGTTAACCAAAGGGGCCTATTATTAGAGTGCTCCTTCCATCAGTTCGGGTTGCGTGTCGGATAGACCACTCAATTTCCTATCTCTAGTGTGGTCAGTCGGGCACTCTGAGTCATTCACTATAATTATCAATTGGAATGTTGACGGAGTATCCACTTGGGACATGAGGATAAGTCTGTAGGTTGCTTTTACATTGGAAAAAGTTAAATATGGAGATGGTTATCTTATGACTATGTGGTGGTATATTCTTTAGACATTAGGGCCCCAGCCATAGGCCCTGGGGTGAAGATTGCACGCAATCAAAATTCATCAGATGTGGGATGGTTTTGGTCTGACTTAAGTCTGTGGTGTCATGATAGGTATTTCTTAAGTTCCCTATTGTGGTATCATATCTGAAGGCTTTTTTTGTAAGGGTTATAAAGTCATGGTGTCCTTATGGTGGTCTTAACTTATGGGAGTTACTCTTAGGCTTTGAGGAGGTTCAGAGAATCAGTATTGTTGTAAATCTAGTGAGTTCACTCTATAAATGTAGAATCTTGAATAGTTTATCTTTTTGTGGTTCAATTAGGGATCTAAATTGTACTCATTTTTAATATGCTCGTGTCTTGTGGAATTGATGCACACCTGTCCGATTCTCCTCTTTGTTAGGGGTTTCCATTTTCAAAACCCTTGGATGTGATGGATTATTGGCCAGTGTGGGAATCATTCATGTAGTTCGGCCTGTGTTTGTGGGTTCGTGATGAAGAGTTCAATATGTATCACTCAAAGTAAATTGGGAATTCCCTTGTGGGAATCATGGTTCTACAAAAATTATAAAATGTTGGGGAGACCCACTATGGGTCTCACCAATATCTTTACTTGTGTTGGTTTTTTTTTAACTTAGGGAGCTTGGAGGGTTAAGAAAATATTAGAGGTTTTTTCTGGATTTGTGAGTTTTTTGGGTCTGAAGAACCAATGTTTAATGAGAGATATAATGTGGTGGGGAGACCACTGTTATACAAACTTGTGGAAAACTCTATCTTCAGAGTGTTCTTAGCATGGAAATCCCTTTCTTCTTCTCTGTCTGACTCTGGCCATGGTAATTTGAAATCTCAGGTAGTGGGTTTCTTGAAAAGTTTTCTTGGAGGTCTCAAGCAGCCCTGGTGATCCCTAAGTTTGGGGTCGGGGTGTTCCATATTTTAGTTGTGTTTAGATGTGAATTCCTTGTTGTTGGTTATTTTTATTGGTGATTCTAGTTCTGATATCTATGGAGTTTTAGGTTATGAGTGTTTTGAATGCTCGATATTCTAGTGATTGAGTTTTTGTTTTAGGTATCTTTGCAGTCTTGCTTGGAATCTTGGGTTGGTCAAGTATTTTGGGACTTTTGGGGGGAAAAGTGTCATGGGGGGGAGAATTTTCACATCCCAACCGACGCTTTATTTTAATTTAATTATTTTTGGTCTTTCTTTTGAGCTCTGTTTTGAACCAGTTTTAATTTACAAAAAAAATTGGGTTCTTTTGCAGGCGTGCGACCCTGCTCGGTGTCCGACCTCAATAAATAATGTTATTATTGTGTTTGGTTTTATTATTTTAGTTTTATTATTAGTATTAAAAATTTTATGATTTATTAGGATTTTATTTTATACTTTTATTATTTATTTTTATTTTATTTTTATTTTATTCTTTCTAATTATTATTTTTTTCTTTCCTCCCTCTTCCTCTCCCTCACTCTCTCATCGCCCCCCGCCCCTTTGCCCATCAAACCCAAGATAAAGTGGGTCCTCCCTTCCTCTCCTCTATGGAAGTGAACCACCATCCCTTTCCCCTTCCCTTGGTTGGACCTCCTCGCCAGCACCCCCCCCCCCTCCCTTCCAGAGACAGCATTTTCACCACCCGGCCACCCTCATGTTGCCCCTCTCTTCTCAACCAGATTTTTGAAGACCCCCTGTAGTGTTACGCCCCTCCCCCTCAGGCTCCCTTTATCCATGCGACCCCCCCCCCCCTTGGACCTCCTTTGTCACGACCCGTCCTCGGGGCCCGTGCCGTGACTACCCCAAGCCCGCCTTCCATAGGCCAGGGGCTGGCGACTAGCACCAAAGGCGTAAAATCCCGATAACTGGGAAGGCATTGCCTTTATAAAGAAAACAAGCACCACAGAGTACAAGCGGAAGTAAAACACTAAGTACAAAAGAAGAGCTGAAAAGTAAAAAGGGGCCGGAAATACAAGCCCAACTGTAAAGTACAACTCGAAAGGGAAAACAGCGACTGAAAAGTAAAGCTGCTATGCTGAGATGTCCACTGGAAATCCCACCTGAAGGGTGGGTACAGATAGCTCCTCTGCTCCTCGGGTCCCGCCATCCGCTCCGAGTATGTCCCGCCCAGTGGTCCACCTCCGGGTACCGCCTCGTCGTATAGTCCACCTCCAGGTACCGTCCAGTCCTCGAACCTTCGGCTTCTGTCAGCACTGTCCGTCGTCTGCAACCAACACAACGAGGTGCGGGCATAGCCCGTGCAGGGGTGAGTATAACGATACTCAGTAGGGACCCCGAGACCCTCAAGGTCTCACTAAAACCAACAAGGATAAACACAAGAAGATCTCAACAGATAAACCCTACTTAGGTATATGCCCATACATATACCTAAGTTATCAAGTAACCCATCTCAATCATGAGGAAACACAAGGATTGTGAAATCGACGGATAACCACTACCCGGGTATATGCCCATACATATACCAAAGTTAGCAAGTGACCCATCTCAATCATGAAGTAAACACAAGGTCAAAAGTCTCAGCTCAAACCAGGATTTTCATTATCGAAACCGTAACTGCTGAAGAGCTCCGTCTCTAGAGTGTACAGTGGTCCTGTCACGACTCCGAGGCCGCCGCTCACTAACCTAAGACTGCTGAGGTACTCCTCCTGTCGAGTACTGCGGGTTTGCGGCCAACTACCTGGCACTCCGTCCGCTGAGGGTATGTCGCCAAATACCGGGCGCTCGCCCAAATAGCCTACTGAGGTACTCCTCCTGTCGAGTACCGCGGGTCTGCTGCCAACTACCAGGCGCTCCGTCCGCCGTGGGTCTGCCGCCAAATACCGGGCGCTCCGTCCACTGGGCTAGTCGACTCACTCCAAGTCGAGTCGGTCAAGCAGTCGTCAGGTCTCAGCCGGCTACACGGTCTCCGTACTCTGCACGCTCGTCTCCGGGAGGGTCCGCTCCACGAGCTACTGGTCGATACTCCAAGTATCACAAAGTCCCGCAAGAAGTATCTCAAAAGTCTGTCTCGTCACAGGGGTCTCAACGCAACAGACGGCGCGTCGATCGGACGCCCGGTCTGTGAGTTATTAGCCTTTTCGTCCCAGGGGCCCGGTTGGTTTCGAGAGCGAAACCAATCCCGGCCGTATCTCAATTGTACCCCGAACTCCCATAGGGTATACTCAAAGGGACCGTTACTCAACGTAACCACCAACGCTGCTGATGGCTCGTCAAGCGGACGTCCTGTCTGAAAGATATTAGCTTTCCCGTTCCAGGGGCCCGGTTGGATTTCGGGTACAATCCAACCCGGCCATACTCCGACTGTATCCAAAACTCGGGCGGAGTATGTCAAAAGTTCCGTCTCATCAAGAGGAAGTCAACAAAACAGACGGCGCGTCAATCGGACGCCCGGTCTGTGAGTTATTGGCTTTTTCGTCTCCGGGGCCCGGTTGGTTTTTAAGGCAAAACCAACCCGACCGTACTCCACCTGCGTCCAAACCTCGGGCGGAGTATGCCAAAAGATCCGTCTCACTAAGAGGAACACTACGCGACTGACGGCACGTCAATCGGACGTCCGTAGCTCAAGATATGAGCGTTTCCGCTCCGAAGGCCCGGTTGGTTTCGTGAACGAACCAACCCGGCCGAACTCAAAGTAATCTGAAACCTTGAGTGCGATATACCGAAACGACCGTCTCGATCCAAGGATCGCATTGCCGCAGACGGTTCGTCGATCAGAGGTCTCAGGCTCAAGTTATGGGCCAAAAACCAAATTTGGTTCGAAACGGGGGGGTCCGGGTCCGGGCCGACCCGGCCCGACCCCCCCCTGGGCGGCGCGGCGGCGCGGCGGCGGCGGCGGCGGCGGTGCGCTGGGCGGCGCGGCGGCGCGCGGAGGCGGCACGGCGGCGCGCTGGGGCGGCGCGGCGGTGCGCTGGGCGGCGCGGCGGTGCGCTGGGCCGCGGCGGCCAGCCGCCGCGAGGTGGCGGCACGCAGGGCTAAGCCCCGCGGTTCTGGAAAAACGGCGCGGCAGCTGCCGCGCCCTTGAATTGAAACCGCCCCCCCACGTGGGGGCCGGTTTATTTAAGGGAACCAGGGGGGCCGGTTGCCCCCCTCCTTCAAGAACCGCCCCCCTCATTAAGAGGGGGGTTTCTGCTGAACGGTCCGGGGGATTTATTCCCCCGGTTTTCAGTCATCCGGCCGGCCAGCTGGCCGGCCGGTTTTTACCAACGGGACCGGAAATTCCTGTCCCGCCTTCGACTTCCGACGCCGGCGGCCCGGCCGCCGGCCTTCTCTTCCGCCGCGGCCCGGAACCGGCCGCGGTCTCCTCATCCCGCCGCGGCCCGGAACCGGCCGCGGCGTTCGTCGTCCGGCGCGGTGCGACGGCACCGCGCCCCTCCGCCGCACTTTAATTTCTTTCAACGCGGCGCGACGGCGTCGCGTTCTTGATGTTTCTTCCATGGTGTGCGCGCGACGGCGTTGCGTAAAATAAATGCACGATCAACCGCGTGGTGCGACGGCACCACGCCACTTGCTTCCACCCGCAAGAACAAACAAGAACGTTGGAGGGGGTTCGGCCGTGTTCGTACGGTCCGGCCCCCTCACGTTAAATTAATAACGCAACTTTAAATAAACAACATCCTCACGTTAGTCATACGAACCACGAGCAAGAATGAGATAATTAAATATTAAACAACATCCCCTACCTCGGGTTTAAGATTCGAAGATTCGTCTACGTTCCGCGGAAGACGGCGTCGCGGAAGTCGGGCGTCGCGGTAGTCGTTCGTCAATTCCGTTGACGAAGAGATACGTCCGATGAGGCACGTCGTTGGCGAATCCTTGTACGCCGATGAAGGTTGTCCGAGGAAGGTGCGGTGTTCTCGATAGTCGTACGTTGACGGAGTCGTGGAATATCGATGTCGATTCCTTTGACGTCGGAGGAAGAGTCGTTGTCGATGGCGTTCGTCGCGGAAAACCGTCGCGGAAGAGATGATGCGGAAGAAGTACGTCACGTCGCGGATATGGCGTCGCGGGAAGACCGTGTTCTTCGGCGAAGAAGTTCTTCGTTGAAGAACGGCGTTCTTCGTGTTCTTCGTCAAGTTGAAGAAGAAGAAGAAAAGCTTCCAAAGCTCTCAAGAAATCCTCCCAAGGTGGTAAAAGAATCCCCCTAGAATAATATAAGCTTTAACTTATATTATTACATAACTTAACCACAAGAATTTCAAAGGTTTGAAATTCAAAAAGGGTTTAACTCCCTTAATTAATTAAGTAACTCAAGTTGACAACATTAAATGAAACGAGTTAAAGGGGAGGTTTTGAGAGAATTTGAGGAGTTGGGGTTCGTGTGGACCCCACCTCACTTAATCCTTCCAAGGGAGGTTAAGTGGATGTGGGTCCCACTCCCAACTCCCTTTGGTAGGACTTAACTTACAAAAAATAAAAAAAAAGAATTCACACTTTTTATTCAACTTTTTTATAAATCTCCCAAAAACTAACTTTTAACCCGAAACAAACGCAACTCCCGAAAAGGTCTCTTTAAGCGAATATCGGCGCTGCGAGTTCATCGGTGCCCTCGGATTTCAATTCCGAGCACCGTATCAAAAGTTAGAAATTCCCGCTCGTTCGTTCACTGAACGTACCCGAGCCAAACTTCGGAAATTAATTTCGGGCACTCCGGGCCTCGGAATCAGGTGCCGTCTGAAACCGCGCTCTTGTAAAATTCTAAAGAAAATTAAGAAAAAAAATTTCCTTGAATTTTACGGGTCTTTACATTACTCCCACCTCAGGGCTTTACGTCCCCGTAAAGATACATCAAAAACTAGGGAAACAAAAGAGGGTACTGAGCACGCATCTGAGCCTCCCGCTCCCATGTGCTCTCCTGGAGATTCTCGTGCCGCCATCTGTTGCGCACAAGAGGAATCGATCGCCCATGTAGGACCCGCTCCTGTCGATCCTCTATCTCCACCGGGACCTCCGTAAAAGTCGCCCCATTGTCAACGTCAAGCTCCCCATGGTCAAAGATGTGTGTCTGGTCGTGCACGTATCTCCTTAGCTGAGACACGTGGAAGACGTCGTGCACCCGGTGTAACTGAGGTGGTAGAGCCAGGCGATAAGCCCCCTCACCAACCCTGCTGAGGACCTGGAAGGGTCCGATGAAGCGCGGAGATAACTTGTCGCCTCGGCCAAACCTCCGAATACCACGTCGAGGTGAGACCCTCAAGAAGACGTGGTCACCATCCTCGAACTCTAGTGGCCTCCTCCTCCTGTCAGCGTATGACTTCTGCCGGCTCTGTGCTGTCCTCATCCGCTCCTGGATGACCTGGACCTCCTCTGACGTTGCCCGGACCATCTCTGGTCCCACAAGAGCTGCGAGATTTCTTCTTTGCCGATAAGTGAAACCTGGTCTCATCCCCTGGATGAACCACATTCTTTGCCTAAAACAGTCAATCCTAACATGGATGATACTAATCCATACCAAGGATGACGTCGTAAGGCCTCGACGCTACTACTAAGAGATCCAACCGTTACTCTCGCCTCCAAGGTTTGAGTCACACTGTCGGCATCAGTGTGTGGTAACTGGGTCTCCTCCAGTAGATGTCTCACAAGTGAGGGTCAAGTCAACAGTCAACTGGAACCTCTTAGTAACATCACAAAAGAGGACAGGAAAGAAAACATCACAAAGGTATGCGTCTTTTATTATTGCAGCTCATAATACAAGACGCTACACAAAAGCAACATCAACATGGAACTAGAAGTACAAAAGACGTATCCACTAGTTCCTTCCCTGTCCACCTGCTCCCAGAGCTCCAGCATTTGTCGCTGCCTTAACCTCGGTGGCTCCTCAAAAGCCTATGGATCAACTGTACGAGGAGTCGGACAGTCACGTGCCAGGTGCCCCTTTCCACCGCACGAGTAACATTGTCCGTTTCTGGCACGCCTGGCTCTGACCCCACCTCGGGTGCCCCGCACCACCGGTCCTAAAACCCGAGATCGCCCAACTGCTGGTCTGGTCCTCCTGGACCTCTGCATCATCTGTCTACTGCCCACAGATGACTCGGCTTCTGATCGAAAAACACGCGGCAAAGACAGAATCTCCTGTACATGCTCGGGGTGTAGAGATACTGGCACAAACTCCACCCTGAAGAAGGTCTCGAAGTCTTCCCATGCGAAGTTCATCTCATCGCAAAACTGAACCAAGTGGCTCCACCACCTACCTGCTGCTGCCTGAAGGAGGCTGGTAGCAAAGATCACCATGAAGTCTGCCGGCGTCCCCACTAGCCTGAAGACTCTCACCACAGCCTCCAGCCAAACCTCAGCCGCCTGCGGGTCCGTCTCTCCCCGGAACCTGGGTGGCCTCTGGCGCTGGAACTCGTGCAGCGCGCTCAAGCGTCGTGCATCGCCTACTGCTGGGGCAGGTGGCATCGGTGGCCCAACGTATGGTAGTACCGCTGGTGCCTTCGCTAGTGCCTCAACTGCAAGAGGGCCCTGTACCGAAGCCTCGTCGCTCGACAGACTGTCAGCACGCTCATCCCTCCGGGCTCTAGCTGGTCGTCTGAGAAAAGACATCCTGAAAGAAACAACGTAACACGATCAAACGATTATACCTGGTGAGCTGACCTGGTTTGAGCTGTTTTAAGGGGAAAAACCTTTGAAAACACACACGCAATCAGTGTTTTCGTGCACAAAGTCGGAAATCAGTTGTCAGGGTTCTGGTGTATGGATACGTCGGCCGCCCGCACCAACACTGGACTCCCTGAACTGAAAACCACACTCGGTACCCTTAACACTATTGCTTCACAGAAAGAAAGATCAGAGTCTGCGGTAGAACCGACCACCTCTGATACCAATTTGTCACGACCCGTCCTCGGGGCCCGTGCCGTGACTACCCCAAGCCCGCCTTCCATAGGCCAGGGGCTGGCGACTAGCACCAAAGGCGTAAAATCCCGATAACTGGGAAGGCATTGCCTTTATAAAGAAAACAAGCACCACAGAGTACAAGCGGAAGTAAAACACTAAGTACAAAAGAAGAGCTGAAAAGTAAAAAGGGGCCGGAAATACAAGCCCAACTGTAAAGTACAACTCGAAAGGGAAAACAGCGACTGAAAAGTAAAGCTGCTACGCTGAGATGTCCACTGGAAATCCCACCTGAAGGGTGGGTACAGATAGCTCCTCTGCTCCTCGGGTCCCGCCATCCGCTCCGAGTATGTCCCGCCCAGTGGTCCACCTCCGGGTACCGCCTCGTCGTATAGTCCACCTCCAGGTACCGTCCAGTCCTCGAACCTTCGGCTTCTGTCAGCACTGTCCGTCGTCTGCAACCAACACAACGAGGTGCGGGCATAGCCCGTGCAGGGGTGAGTATAACGATACTCAGTAGGGACCCCGAGACCCTCAAGGTCTCACTAAAACCAACAAGGATAAACACAAGAAGATCTCAACAGATAAACCCTACTTAGGTATATGCCCATACATATACCTAAGTTATCAAGTAACCCATCTCAATCATGAGGAAACACAAGGATTGTGAAATCGACGGATAACCACTACCCGGGTATATGCCCATACATATACCAAAGTTAGCAAGTGACCCATCTCAATCATGAAGTAAACACAAGGTCAAAAGTCTCAGCTCAAACCAGGATTTTCATTATCGAAACCGTAACTGCTGAAGAGCTCCGTCTCTAGAGTGTACAGTGGTCCTGTCACGACTCCGAGGCCGCCGCTCACTAACCTAAGACTGCTGAGGTACTCCTCCTGTCGAGTACTGCGGGTTTGCGGCCAACTACCTGGCGCTCCGTCCGCTGAGGGTCTGTCGCCAAATACCGGGCGCTCGCCCAAATAGCCTACTGAGGTACTCCTCCTGTCGAGTACCGCGGGTCTGCTGCCAACTACCAGGCGCTCCGTCCGCCGTGGGTCTGCCGCCAAATACCGGGCGCTCCGTCCACTGGGCTAGTCGACTCACTCCAAGTCGAGTCGGTCAAGCAGTCGTCAGGTCTCAGCCGGCTACACGGTCTCTGTACTCTGCACGCTCGTCTCCGGGAGGGTCCGCTCCACGAGCTATTGGTCGATACTCCAAGTATCACAAAGTCCCGCAAGAAGTATCTCAAAAGTCCGTCTCGTCACAGGGGTCTCAACGCAACAGACGGCGCGTCGATCGGACGCCCGGTCTGTGAGTTATTAGCCTTTTCGTCCCAGGGGCCCGGTTGGTTTCGAGAGCGAAACCAATCTCGGCCGTATCTCAACGGTACCCCGAACTCCCATAGGGTATACTCAAAGGGATCGTTACTCAACGTAACCACCAACGCTGCTGACGGCTCGTCAAGCGGACGTCCTGTCTGAAAGATATTAGCTTTCCCGTTCCAGGGGCCCGGTTGGATTTCGGGTACAATCCAACCCGGCCATACTCCGACTGTATCCAAAACTCTGGCGGAGTATGTCAAAAGTTCCGTCTCATCAAGAGGAAGTCAACGAAACAGACGGCGCGTCAATCGGACGTCCGGTCTGTGAGTTATTGGCTTTTTCGTCTCCGGGGCCCGGTTGGTTTTTAAGGCAAAACCAACCCGACCGTACTCCACCTGCGTCCAAACCTCGGGCGGAGTATGCCAAAAGATCCGTCTCACTAAGAGGAACACTACGCGACTGACGGCACGTCAATCGGACGTCCGTAGCTCAAGATATGAGCGTTTCCGCTCCGAAGGCCCGGTTGGTTTCGTGAACGAACCAACCCGGCCGAACTCAAAGTAATCCGAAACCTTGAGTGCGATATACCGAAACGACCGTCTCGATCCAAGGATCGCATTACCGCAGACGGTTCGTCGATCGGAGGTCCCAGGCTCAAGTAATGGGCCAAAAACCAAATCTGGTTCGAAATGGGGGGGTCCGGGTCCGGGCCGACCCGGCCCGACCCCCCCCCTGGGCGGCGCGGTGGCCGGCGGCGGCAAGCGGCGGCGGCGGGCGGCGGCGGCGGGCGGCGGCGGCGGGCGGCGGCGCGGCGGCGCGGCGGCGCGGCGGCGGCGGCGGCGGCGGTGCGCTGGGAGGCGCGGCGGCGCGCGGAGGCGGCACGGCGGCGCGCTGGGGCGGCGCGGCGGTGCGCTGGGCGGCGCGGCGGTGCGCAGGGCCGCGGCGGCCAGCCGCCGCGAGGTGGCGGCACGCGGGGCTAAGCCCCGCGGTTCTGGAAAAACGGCGCGGCAGCTGCTGCGCCCTTGAATTGAAACCGCCCCCCCACGTTGGGGCCGGTTTATTTAAGGGAACCAGGGGGGCCGGTTGCCCCCCTCCTTCAAGAACCGCCCCCCTCATTAAGAGGGGGGTTTCTGCTGAACGGTCCGGGGGATTTATTCCCCCGGTTTTCAGTCATCCGGCCGGCCAGCTGGCCGGCCGGTTTTTACCAACGGGACCGGAAATTCCGGTCCCGCCTTCGACTTCCGACGCCGGCGGCCCGGCCGCCGGTCTCCTCATCCCGCCGCGGCCCGGAACCGGCCGCGGCGTTCGTCGTCCGGCGCGGTGCGACGGCACCGCGCCCCTCCGCCGCACTTTAATTTCTTTCAACGCGGCGCGACGGCGTCGCGTTCTTGATGTTTCTTCCATGGTGTGCGCGCGACGGCGTTGCGTAAAATAAATGCACGATCAACCGCGTGGTGCGACGGCACCACGCCACTTGCTTCCACCCGCAAGAACAAACAAGAACGTTGGAGGGGGTTCGGCCGTGTTCGTACGGTCCGGCCCCCTCACGTTAAATTAATAACGCAACTTTAAATAAACAACATCCTCACGTTAGTCATACGAACCACGAGCAAGAATGAGATAATTAAATATTAAACAACATCCCCTACCTCGGGTTTAAGATTCGAAGATTCGTCTACGTTCCGCGGAAGACGGTGTCGCGGAAGTCGGGCGTCGCGGTAGTCGTTCGTCAATTCCGTTGACGAAGAGATACGTCCGATGAGGCACGTCGTTGGCGAATCCTTGTACGCCGACGAAGGTTGTCCGAGGAAGGTGCGGTGTTCTCGATAGTCGTACGTTGATGGAGTCGTGGAATATCGATGTCGATTCCTTTGACGTCGGAGGAAGAGTCGTTGTCGATGGCGTTCGTCGCGGAAAACCGTCGCGGAAGAGATGATGCGGAAGAAGTACGTCACGTCGCGGATATGGCGTCGCGGGAAGACCGTGTTCTTCGGCGAAGAAGTTCTTCGTTGAAGAACGGCGTTCTTCGTGTTCTTCGTCAAGTTGAAGAAGAAGAAGAAAAGCTTCCAAAGCTCTCAAGAAATCCTCCCAAGGTGGTAAAAGAATCCCCCTAGAATAATATAAGCTTTAACTTATATTATTACATAACTTAACCACAAGAATTTCAAAGGTTTGAAATTCAAAAAGGGTTTAACTCCCTTAATTAATTAAGTAACTCAAGTTGACAACATTAAATGAAACGAGTTAAAGGGGAGGTTTTGAGAGAATTTGAGGAGTTGGGGTTCGTGTGGACCCCACCTCACTTAATCCTTCCAAGGGAGGTTAAGTGGATGTGGGTCCCACTCCCAACTCCCTTTGGTAGGACTTAACTTACAAAAAATAAAATAAAAAGAATTCACACTTTTTATTCAACTTTTTTATAAATCTCCCAAAAACTAACTTTTAACCCGAAACAAACGAAACTCCCGAAAAGGTCTCTTTAAGCGAATATCGGCGCTGCGAGTTCATCGGTGCCCTCGGATTTCAATTCCGAGCACCGTATCAAAAGTTAGAAATTCCCGCTCGTTCGTTCACTGAACGTACCCGAGCCAAACTTCGGAAATTAATTTCGGGCACTCCGGGCCTCGGAATCAGGTGCCGTCTGAAACCGCGCTCTTGTAAAATTCTAAAGAAAATTAAGAAAAAAAATTTCCTTGAATTTTACGGGTCTTTACATCCTTACAATGTGTGAATCTCCCATGGACACTTGGTCTACAACGTGCACCCCCCTTTGTGACCTCCCTCTTCGATCACCAATCTCGCCAGATCTCTCCACATTATGTGTTCGATTCATTAAGGTAAGGTTTTTTTCTCCATTCCTTTTTGGTTTCCAGTTGCGATTTGTTTTCCTACCACCCTATATGGATCGGACGAACCTAGGGTTTAGGTTTAATGCCGATTTCTGATTTTCATTTGTTTTTAGGGTATGTAAGGGGTATCTTGGGACCCATTGGTATGTTTTTCGGCATCCGTCATTGAATCTGCAGTGTTTCGATTCATCTTAGTCCATATACCACCATCTTGAGATAGGTGATTCCATGTTTTTATATTGTTGGACGAATTCATTTCTTCTTTGATTTACCTAATTTTTTCTTTAAATTTTAAGTGCAATTTGAAGTGAAAAAATAAAGTATATTTGATGAGTATTTGTGCTTTTGAAATTTTTTGCACTGAGAAAAGTATTTTTATTTATTTCTACACTTGCATTGTTTGAAATGAAATGGATTTTTTTGGTAATCATCGTAAAAGTGATACCTACTAGTTTTACCATGATTTGTATTTCAAATAGGTTTTCAAATCTAAAAGTGGATGGTTTTTAGGGTTCTAATTGGCCTTGCGCATGGTTTTTTATGAAAATTGTGTTTTCCATGTGTTTTACTTTAGTTTCATTATTTTATATAAAAATAAAATTTTTTAATATGGTGAAAAACATGTTTTACACTGGTCTTGGTGTGTATTTGGGTTTGAAAATGATATACCTTTTGATAAAGGGTGGATTTGGTGTGCAGTTAATTCTTGAAGAGGGTTTTGAGTGCATTTTTGGTGTGGAAGCTTATGGTTACTTAAATTGTTTTATAAATTATTTTAATGGTTTATTTTAATCATATAAAAGGTTTTAACCAAGTCTAGAAAAATTTTTAGTGTGAGTTTTTTTTTAAGAGGGGAATTAGAGTTTGTTTTTAAAGTTAGTCTTTGTTGTAAATCTTGGGAAATATTATTAATTATATTAAAGATTTATTAAATTATGAGTGTGATGCGAATTGTCTTTGTGACATGTTTGATATGAAAGGTGTATTTTTCATGTGTTGTGCTTAATTTATATTATTTTATGGGAAGTGAAATTTTTTTATTTTTGTTTGGATCCCTTGGTAATTTTTTTTAGAATTATTTTTATTGTTGTTTCATTTTTTGGTCATCGCGGTGTGAGTTCAATTCATCGACAGCAAAGATCTATATTTATATACATGGGTAGAAATGTATATATACATATCCTCCTTGCGCATGTTTCCTCATGGTGCAGGGAACATTTTCTTGGATAAAAGGATATGTATATGAAAATGTATATACATGTAGGTGAAGTGGTCTCAAGATGACATCATCAAAAGTCATGTGTCTTGAGGTAGGTTCCTTATGCCTAGATCTTTAATTAGAATTTCCCTTATTTCTTGATGTTCCTTTAAAAGTATTTCCTTGGTTTTTATATGAAATGAATAAGCACTATATATATATATAAATGATAGGTGGTTTCATGCCCTAGTATCACTAGATGAATTTAATTATGCTTGTTTGAGTATATAAATGTATTCTTTGATTTGATTATGTGGTGAGAATGGTATTTTTGGAATGGTTGGTGTGTTGATAAGTTAAAAATGAATTTTTGATAAAGGAAATGGAAATTTTTTGTGTGTGATTTAATGTAATGTTTTTAAGATGGGTTTTAGGGGTTGTTCGGATGGTTTGAAATGTGTTTTCAAGGTCTTTGAGGTGTGTGTATATTTTAATGGATATTTATAAAGTAAAATTAATCAATTTGGGCATGTTTTGTTTGATGTGAATTTGGTGTATAATTTGTGAAGTGTTTAAAAAGGTGAAAATCTTGTTTTAAAAAAATGTTTAAACTGTGAGTGGTTTTATGAGGGGGCTTTGCCTGTTGTTTTGGTTAGTCTTAATTGGGTGTTTTCTTATATTATAGAAAGGGGGGATTTGGGAACTTTTTAAGGAATGGAAAAGGTATTTGAAAAATGTTTTTTCTATGGTGTATGTAAATTGACAAATGTGATGTTTTGTAAAGAGGGGTGTTTTCATTTAAATGTTTTTCCTTTGTGTGAATGTAGAGGTGTGGTGTGTCTACATGTGAACTTTAACTTGAGCACAAGGGAAACCCTGGGTACCTAGGTGGGTAGACTAGGACTAGTACACTAGATGATACTTAAGTGGTTTATCCCATTTTCCTCTAGTAGGATTGATGTTACAACACTAACTAAATTCTTGAGATGATTGGAGACCACTGGGATATGGGTTTTCTCCCTACTAGTGGACCATGCATGAGAACATAGACTATTGTGGATTCTATGCCACATTTTCATTGTGGTACAAGGTTTATAGGGTCCTACATGTGCTGGTTACCTATAGATATTTCCCATGGTGCTCGTTTGTGGCATAATTCTTGTGATGTGATTTTCTTGTCTGTTTCTCATGCTTGATTCCCCATTGTGAAAAATAAAATCATATTTTAATCTTCATTTATCCTCTTTCATTTTGAAATTTTAACTTATTCTTGTAATATATTTTGAAAATATAGTGTAAGAGAAATGATTTCCTTAAAAAAAGTAAACTTGTTACTTGGTTTTTAAAAGATTAAAAAACCTTACTTCAATATGTATTATTTTCAAACTATCATGATTGGGTTTCTTTTTGAAGGTAAGGGTATAGGTTGTTGTTATTCCCTGGATTTCCTACTGAGCATCTCGGTGTTCACGCCTACTTTACTTTTTAGTTTCAATATCTATTCTTGGATCTCTCTTGGAGCGAGTATGGTTATATGTTTGGTGGTGACCCATGGGGTCACTTTGAGGTATGTCTAGATGGTTATCTTTATTTTATTTTTCCACTATTAGTGTTTACCTATTTTTTCCGGTTTTTTTCTATTTATTTTTCTTTCATTTTCTAGTCTAAATCATTCCCAACTACTTGTTTTAATGCCCGACACTAGTTGCCAACCCGTGGGGATGGGGAATGCCCTTCGGGCCATACTGTGGGCCTAGTCGGGTGACTTATTCAGGGTTGACCCGGGTTGCTTCGTGACAACTCATTTTTTAGTGAAATGTGTATCCTGGACCACTAATTGATATGAACAATTTTAAAAGGGTTCATCATTTTAGTGGGAGAACATTTAATAAAATCCCTTTTTAAAGGAATGTAAAACATAATATTCATATGATAAAATATTCAGTTAAAGATAAAATGTCATCATTATCATCAAACAGGACTTTGACATTAACCCAATAGAAATAATAAGCTTAGTGGAAGTGTTGGGTGAAAATCCCTTAAGGTATCATTGAAATATTTTTGAGGTAATTGTGTTTGTTGACAAAGCAGACCTCTGTGCTGACAGAGCAGACCATGATGTTAATTTTGTTGAAAAGGGGGGTTTACATAGTGATTTTTTGAACTCCAAAGATATTGTTGACAAAATATGTTGAAAAAGAATGATTACAAAGGAACGGACAATCTAGAGGCGGTACAAAAAGAACAGATCTAAGGTGGTGCTGTTTTCTAGTGTTTGCCAAATTTTTGGGCATCAAAATCGGAAAATGGGGAAACATGTTTTTTTCAAAGGAAGTTGCACACAATATCTATCGTGGTTTGGAAAATTGTGCGCAAGGCATGTTTTAGGAGAAGAAAGTCGATAAATAGCAAAGGCATGAGGTGCATGAAAGATTTGAGGATTGGTGTGAAAGAGGAGGTTGTGCGAAAGATTGGAACATTGGCGCAAAAGAGTAGGTTGCACGAAAGAAACTTGTGCGCCTAAGGTGATGTCAAATGGGGTTTTGTGCACCAAGCATGATTCGCGGTCCGAACATCGAAAAATGTAAAAGGAAAGAAGTTCGCGAAAGATTCAAATAGGGTGAGAAAGAAGAGGTTGGCGCAAAAGATACTTCTGCGCCAAAGGTGACGTAAAATATGGTTTTTCACGACAAGATATGATCTTGCACGACGCATCAGAGTTTTTGTGCATGAGGTTCAATGAGGTCTATAAATAAGAGGTGACCCCCTCACACTAGAGTATCTCGACACTTAGAGAAAATATGAGCACTAGATCATGTAAGAATTTCACGCAAAGTGAGCTGCGTAAAAGATTTTGAGTTGCACGTAAGCTAAGACAGTTGCGCGTAAGATTTGAGTTGCATGAAAGATTGACGTTGTGCATAAAGGGTGTTTTGCGACAAAAGTGCAATCTTGCGTGAAACGAATTAAAGTTGTGCACAAGACGCAGTGAGGGTTTCACAAAAGATTTGTGGTTTCCTGGTAAACCCGGTTCAAAGAGAGATTCATCTGCGGGTGAAAGTTAGACGTCAACACAGCATCTATCAACAGTTAAAAATGAAAATTTAATTAGAGATAATGAAGATACCTACAGGTCTATAAACTTTGAGTGGATCTTCTGAATAATCAGTGAGCACACTTTAGTTGAGAGGGCAGTGAGCTTTCATATCATGATTGGTTGTAAACCAAGAGGGATAGTGAGTCCGATTTGAACTTGTAAACAGCAATGCACTTATAGTGAAATTGGTACATCGGCACACTTCTGGTGTATTCTCCTTGGACGTATCCCAGTGAGGGTGAACCAAGTAAAAATTGTTGTGTCGTGTTCATTATTTAAGGTTTATTCATACTCTGCAACGGGAAGGAGAGAGAAGAGTATTTCGTCTAACAAAAAAACAAGATCAAAAGGGATAGTTGTTTTAATCTGTCATACCCTAATTCACCCCCCCCCCTCTCAGTGTATCTATCCTAGTGGACCTAATAATTGGTATCAAAGGAAAAGGTTGATATCATTTTTTCTCTATCAAATGGAGGTCACCAATCACAAATGGATTCCAATCTTTGACGAGAACAATTTCCAGCTATGGAAGAATCGGAAGCAACACTACTTCTGATCTCTAGGAATGGATGTGTTCACAACAGAAATGCATGGAATAACAGCCAATATTAATGGTGGTTCATTATCAGAAGCTGAGCATAGAGGATTGGAAGTTGATGCCAAGGGAGTTAATGTTTTAGGGGGAGCTCTATCCAATGTTATCTATACGAAGGAGATGTCTTTCAAAACATTACATGCCATGTGGGAAAAGCTATTGAATATATATGAAGGAGATATAAAGGTTAGAGAGGAAAATCTACAAGTTTTTTGGAACAAGTATGAAGATCTGATAATGAACCTGAACGAGTCTGTTGATGCATTCTTTGAAATGGTAAATGTTGTAGTAGAATACATGCGGGGTCTTGGAGAAGTTATTGAAGATATAAAGATTGTGAAACGCATCTTGAGAAAACTTCCACCTTATTTAAATCTGAAAGTTTCCGTTTTGGAAGATAAATACCTGAAAGATATGACATTGGATAACCTATATAGCACCCTTGTTGCGTATGAAATGAGAAATGATGATAACGATGCTGTGGAAAAGGGGAAATCCAAAGAGATGGAATTTAAGGACCTGAAGAAGTTTTCCATTGAAGATTTTCATAAATAATAATAGACAGATGAGGTGATGTCATTCCTCTCCTCAAACCTTCAAAGAGGAAAAGTAAAGTTTAAAGGGAAACTTCCACTTGCTTGTTTTCGATGTGGAAAGGTTGGAAATCTTGTGGCAAGATACCCCAAAATGTTCCAAGAGGATGATGATGTTGATGAAATTGAAATTCCCAAGAAGAAGTCTTTAGCCTATGGGAAAGGCAAGAAATAGTTCAAGAGAATTTTATTTAATAAAAATAACCTTCTTTAAAAAGAATATGGTAGTTCAGATGAGTATAAGGTTGAGGAGGTTTAAGAAATAGAGAACTGCAGAGATCGTGGAGAAAATGCTATGGTGGCAATTGTCGGTAGTTCTTAGAAGATGAATGAAACCGAAGATGATGAAGAAGAAGAAAAATATGAGGGAATAGTTGATGTGAAAGATGAGTTAGAGGCTTCTCTTGAGGAGATATATGTTTGGAGATACAAAACAAATAAATCCAAAAAAGTAGTTCATGATTCCAAACTCAATATGTAGTATCAGGAAGAAGAGAAGTATGAGTTGATGGAAGAAATTGAGAAACTCAAGTCATCAACACCAGAGAACTTAGAATCAGTTAGTGAATATAAAATCAAGATTTAAAAATAGAAAAGGGTGATCGATGGATTGAATAACACAAGAAAAGATCAAATCAATCATATTAAAAAACTTTAAGGAGAAGTTTTCGATTTTTGGAAAAAATTTGAGGATCAAGAAAAACTCTTGACTCCTACTGGGAAATCAGGAAAGTAGATCACTCAAAAAACTGAGAAGCTGAAAGTGGATAATAGTGGTTCAGTAAAAAGTAAGCATAAATTATGTTTAGATACTAAGACTAACGGGGGGCTTGATTGAAAATAGAAAGCTGTGAAAACTGAAGTCAAATCACAAGCACCCATTCCGAGATTGAAGGTAGATTTGGGCATAAAGAAGAATCAGAATATTCAGAGATCTCAGGGGAAAACTAGTAGTACAGAAGTGACACAAAGGAATGAACCTTATATCAGGTGTTATTGTTGTGGAAATATGGGACACTCATAGTCCATGTGTTCTATAGCCAAGAGATATCAAAGGGAACAAGAACAGATATGGCATCCAAACAGAGAACACTTCTCTAGAACATAGTTTGAAGGACATTATTTTTGGTGCAAAGGATTTGGGCACATGGCTAGGTACTTTACTTAAACCATAAAGAGTACTGTGCCAAAGTGGAGTCAAAATGTTCGCAAGCAGCATATCAATGAACCAAAAGGTGAGTTGAAAATGAAAAAGAGATTTGAAACTTTTCAAGATGAAGTTGGTCTATCAATTTTTGAGAAAGATCAGAAGTCTCAATCCATTTCGAGTGTGAAGGAAAAATTATGGACCAAGAAGAAAAGGGATGAGAAGGCAGTGGTGGCAGAGATTTCCCATAAAGCATTAGATCGCTCTGGTGTGTGGATCCTTGATAGCGGCTGCACGTCTCACATGACAGGTAATAAGGATCTTATTACAGGCATAAAATATGACAAAGAAGGAGTTTTGAAGTTTTGAAACAATGAAGGCCTGAATATTATTGGATTAATAAAGTCCAAGTTTGTGGGCAAAGAGATGAGACGTGATGATGTATTAGTAGTAGAAGGCCTCAGTCACAATTTTCTCAGTTTCAGTCAACTATGTGACTCAAGGCATTCTATAAGGTTTACTAAAAAGATGTGTATCATCAAAGGAAGAGACAGGGCAGTATTTCTATAGGGAAAAAGGACAAAGGGGAATCTCTACTTGGTAAGTGGAGAAGAAGATATGTTCTTTCTATCCAGAGAGGAAGAAAAAAAGTTGTGTCATAAACAACTTGGTCATCTATGCCAACCATACCTGGAAGATCTGGTAAAGTGTGATGCAGCAAGAGACCTCTCTAAGATATCACATGATCATACTCACATGTGTGATTCATGCCAACATGGGAAGCTCATCAGAAATACGTATAAGGAAAAGGAAAAGAAGTCAACAAGAGTTCTTGAATTGGTGCATGCTGAAGTTTGTGGGACTATCACACCAATAGAAATTGATGGAAAGAGGTACTATGTTCTTTTCATTGATGACTATAGCAGAATGGCATGGGTATTTGTTATTTATCATAAGTCTGATGTGTTCAGCTGCTTAAAACAGTACTTGAGGGAGTTCGAAAGGATGCTTGGATAGAAAATTCAAAAGTTTCGTACTGATAATGGTATGGAATTCACAAACAGTCGGGTGGAAGACTATCTCGAGAAACATAGGATAAGGCATCAAGTTTACTTAGTGAGAACTCCCCAACAGAATGGAGTGGTTGAAAGGAGAAATCAGATCATTAAAAACATGTCTAGAATGATGCTCATAGAAAAATACCTACTAGATATATTTTGGAATGAGGCATCATTAACATCGATCTACATTTCAAACAGGGCTCTGTTGTGTCCTAAGGAAGGAAAGACTTCGTATAAGATGTGGTATGGAAATAATCCAATAGTGAAATACTTTTGAATATTTGGAAGTAAGTGATTTATCCTCAATAAGGATAAACATAGGAAATTTGAGTCACGTGGAGATGAGGGGATATTCCTTGGCAACTCAGGAAAAAATTAAAGAATACAAATGCTTTAAAAAAAGGCTGGGAAAAGTAGTTGAGAGCAATGATGTCACTATAGTTGAAAATGAAGAGAGTATTCAACAGCACAGTGAACAATTTACAGGTGAAAGTGATGAGGAGGAAAGTAACACAGTAGGAGAAGAAGTGGATAATGCTTATTCATAAGAAGATACTGATGATGAGTATGAAGAAGAAAAATCTGTATCTGCACAGAAGTCAAGAAGTCGAGCAAAAATTAATAGGCAGAATATCATTGGGGATCAGTTAGCTCCAGTTCAGACAAGAAGAACGAAATCTCTACAGCAGACATCTTTATTATCTCAGGTGGAGCCTAAATGTTTTTCTGATGTAGTTGAAGATGAAAAATGGTTTCAGGCTATGAATGAAAAGCTGGATCAAATTGAGAAGAATCAAACATGGAAGATTGTTTCAAGGACAACAGATAATAATGTACTTGGGACTCAATGGGTCTATTGTAACAAGATGAATGAAGATGGAACAGTGATTCAAAACAAAGCACGACTAGTGTGTAAAGGATACTCCCAGATAGAGGGAATAGATGTCGATGAGGCATTTTCACCTATTGCAAGGCTGGAGACAATCAGATTATTTCTAGTCATTGTAGTGCAACGAAATTTCAAAGTATTCCATATGGATGTCAAATCGGCATTTTTTTAATAGGGTTATAGAAGAAGAAGTGTATATCGAGCAGCCTGATGGTTTTCACATTCATGAGGATGATAACAAGGTGTGACGACTAAAGAAGGCGTTGTATGGGCTAAAACAAGCACCAAGAACATGGTACTAAAGGCTTGATAGGTACTTAAATAAGCTTGGTTTCCAGCGTGGAGGAGTTTATTACAATCTCTATTTCAACAATGATAGTAATCAAAGGATCAGGGTGCTAGTTTATGTCGATGACATAATATTTTGCGAAGCAGATGAATCTCAGTGCAGATAGCTTTCTAAATTCATGAAGAGTGAGTTTGAAATGTCAATGATTGGGGAACTGACGTTTTTCCTTAGCTTACAGGTGACATGGGGAAGGAATGGCACATTCATTTCTCAATCCAAATATGCTAAATAGGTTCTGAGAAGACTTGGAATGGAAAATTCCAAGTATATGAAGACTCCAGTTTCAACCTAGATGAAATTATCAAAAGATGATAATGTCAAGACAATTAATTTCACCGAATATAGGTATATTATTGGGAGTTTATTGTACCTGACAGCGACGAGACCTGATATTGTTTTTGCCACATGTCAAGTAGCGAGATATCAAAGTAATCCCAAGGAAAGACACATTCTTGAAGTCAAAATAATACTTCGGTATATCAAAGGAACTGTGGATTTTGATTTGATGTATAATGACAAATCTCAGCAAGAGCTTTTGAGATATACAGATACAGATTAGGCCGGTTCAGAGGATGATAAGAAATCAATTTCAGGAGGTGCTTTCTATCTTAGTGGATTGTGTATTTCTTAGTTAATCAAGAAGCAAGATTGAATTTCCTTGAGCACCAGAGAAGTTGACTATATTGCTGCCAATAAAGCATGCACACAGTTATTGCGGATGAAGCAGCAGCTTGATGATATGGGAGTAGAAGTGAAGTCTCTGATCGGAATCGACTGTGATAACTCAAGTGCAATAAATTTCAGCAAAAATCTCATCCATCACTCAAGGACAAAGCACATTGAGATAAATTATCATTTTATCAAGGAGAAGGTTGAGCAGGGAATCGTGAAGTAGGAGTATGTTCCTATAGAGCTACAGGTTGCAGACATACTAACAAAGGCCTTACCCAAGGAAGCTTTTGAGAGGCATCGACTGGATCTAGAAGTTCAGTTGACTCCCCGCACTTGAAAACATGTGGTTGTGGGACCCCCCCCCCCCCCCCTCTTCAAGATATGGTGTGTTTTACTCTACTGTGATAATTTGTGTTCCTTCCAATGTTTTCGACCACAGAGGAGTGACCTTTGGGTTCATTGACAAAGGGGGAGAAATAGTGACTTCTCAAGGGGGAGAAACTATGGCCAGAGAAGGGAGAAAACGTCTTAGACAAAGATATGAGGAGAAACTGAAAGGTGGAGCAGGGAGATAGGGGGAGAGCAACAAGAAAGGGAGAGTATGAGTTTTCAATCTAACGATGATAGAATTGATCAATCAAAGAGTAGATATCATGATAGATGGGGGCTATGATAAAAGTAGAAGAGTGGTGTTAGAATGGTGTGAGAAGGCCTCCAGCAATCAATAATTGGTATTATTTTAGAAATTGGTATCAGTTTGGTGTCATAAATGTAGTGATTCATCGATGATATTTTTATTTACTCTTGTTTCTCATGAATATCATTTCTCATGTGGGCTTAGATTACATGAAGTGAATCCTTGAACGCTATTAGAATCGCAAGAGGCGAATTTTGATAGCGGCTTGAAGGAGATTTAATGAGGTATCAAAGTGCAGATAAATGTTATAAGATGAGTTTTCAACAAAGGGGAAGATTTTTGGTAAACAATCCCTCAACGTATCATTGAATCATTTTTGAGGTAATTGTGTTTGTTGAAAAAGCGGACCTCCGTGCTGACATAGCAGACCATGATGTTAATTTTGTTGACAAAGGGGGTTTACATTGTGATTTATCAAACTCTATAGATATTTTTGAAAACCTATGTTAACAAAGAATGATGACAAAGGAATGGATGATCTGGATACATTATAAAAAGAACCGATCTAAGGTGGCGCCATTTTCTAGTGTTTGCCAAATTTTTGGTCCTCAAAATCGGAAAATGGGGAAACATGTTTTTGGAAAAGGAAGTTGCACGCAATATCTATGGTGGTTTGGAAACTTGTGCTCAAGGCATGGTTCGGAAGAAGAACATCAAAAAATGGTAAAGTCATGAGGTGCACAAAAGATTTGAGAATTGGTGCGAAAGAGGAGGTTGCACGAAAGATTGGAACATTGGTGCGAAAGAGGAGGTTTCATGAAATAAACTTGCATGCCTAAGGCAACATCAAATGGGGTTTTGCGTTCCAGGGATGATTCACGGTCCGAACATCAAAAAATGGAAAATGAAAGAAGCACACGAAATATTCAAGTAGGGCGTGAAAGAAGTGGTTGGCGCGAAAGTATCTTCCGCGCCAAAGGCAACGTAAAATATGGTTTTGCACGACATGATAGGATCTTGCACAACGCATCATAGTTTTTGCGCGTATGGGTCAATGAGGTATATAAATAAGAGGTGACCCCCTCACACTGGAGTATCTCGACACTTAGAGAAAATATGAGCACCGTATCACGTAAGAATTTTTCGCAAAGGGAGTTGCGCAAAAGATTTTGAGTTGCATGCAAGCTAAGACAGTTGCACGTAAGATTTTAGTTGCACGAAAGATTGAAGTTGTTCCCGAAGGGTGTTTCGCGACAAAAGTGGAATCTTTCTCGCAAGGAATTAAAGTTGCGTGCAATATGTAGTGAGGGTTGCATGAAAGATTTGGGTTGCCAGGTACACCCGGTGCAAAGAGAGATTCATCTGCGGGTGAAAGTTGGACGTTAACAGAGCATCTATCAACAATTAAAGATGAAAATTTAATTAGAGATAATGAAGATACCTACAAGTCTATAAACTATGTGTGGATATTTTTTAATAAGTAATGAGCACACTTCAGTTGAGAGGGCAGTGAGATTTCATATCATGATTAGTTGTAAACCAGGAGGAAAAGTGAGTATGCTTCGAACTTGTAAACAGTAGTGCGCTTATAGTGGAATTAGTACATCGGCACACTACCAGTGTATGATCTTTGTACATATCCCGGTGAAGGTGAACCAAGTAAAAATTGTTGTTTCTTGTGCATTCTTTAAGTTTTATTCATAATCTGCAATGGGAAGGAGAGAGAAGAGGTTTTTTTCTAACAGCAAAACAAGATCAAAAGGGATAGTTGTTTCAATCTGTCATACCCTGATTCACCCCCCCTCTCAGGGTATCTATCCTAGTAGACCTAATAGTAAGCTATATTTAACTATTATAATACTCGAGAATTATTCTTAATTAAAGGAAAAAAATTATGTGTAAGAGTAACCCCTTCCTGAGTAACCAACTACTAAACTTGTTTAACAAGGGAATCCAGATTCTTATAAGTATAATAGAAAATTATATATCATTTTTTACAATATAGAATATGATAAAAAAATGATATATGATTTTTTTAAAACACACTTTCATGATCTCGGTAATGCTCTAATACCACTGTTATGTTTCTAATGGTTTAAAAATAATTTTTTAAGTTGTAGATGATATAAGAAAACTAAAATCCCAAGATCAACCAAGCATGTGAACAAAACCATGTATAAATATAAAATGATTAATGATATGTAACTATACCAAAGCAACCTCCTTATTCCCTAAACCTAGTCATATGATCCCATTTGTCTCCAATAATACCTTGGTTTTCCTTCCCTACACACCATATAATATTACCAATCAAACTCACTTATTAGATTAATGATTATCCCAATGGGCCAACACATGTTCTTTAAGTGTTATTTATCCAAAATCACACAAAACTTAGGAAACATTTACAGGTTTTCACTCATCCTGACACTAATCCATGACAAGCACACTTAATTTTGAATTTCTAATCAGGAAGGCTTCTAAAAATAAAGGTACCCCTTACTGAAATGGGCCATTTAAGTCTCACTTTTCCTATAGTGTTAAAATAACCCCTCACCCCCCCCCCCCTTTAAATCTTAACATCCTCATTTAAAACCCCAAACCTAAACCCTAGGAAGTACCTCTACACTTTTGTATGATTATTATATCTAACACCATTTTTCATGATATGGACTCCCTGGGCCCTAAACCTAGTCATATGGCCCCATGGGTCCCCTATAATACCTTGTTTTACCTTCCCAAAAAACCACAAGCTATTAACCACCAATATAACTTATTAGACTAATGATTGTCCCCAAAATATAACACATGTTCTTTCAGTGTTCTTTTTACTCACTCACACCCACCCAAGGAAGCTTCATAAGAGTTCAGCAATCCTAGAACTACTCCAGGTCAACCAAGATTAACTATAAAGTTAATGTTAGGTAGGATCTCAAAAATAAATTTGAATCTTGTTGACATGGGTAGTAATATTTTTTCATTTCAGTGTCACTTTTTCAGGGGTGTTACACTATTTTTAATGAACCATCCTAGGCATCTATATGAACCGAAACTCGATCTGATATATCACTAGTATAAAGGGAATTCTCGATCCCCACAGGGTGGAAACTAGTGTATGGGAATAATATGAATACACTTTAGAATGATTTCACTCAATAATAAAAGTTTGGGAAACATAAAAAAAATAGGCATGACCCTCTATCTGCCTGAGGTCCATGTACCATTTGGAAACAAAACTGTATAAATAAAACAAGTAATAAAAATTTAAGAAAACAATTATATAAGACGTATAAACAATCCTTGTGCTCTCCCAATTCTAACTCCCACGCTGAAAATCATCCAATAGTGTCTATCCTCAACCACTGTAATAGTGATACACCTCTAACCATAGAAATAAGTAATGGCCTAAATAGCCAATGAAATAAAGGAAACTGAAATAAGATAAACAATCAACATACCTCTATATGACTACACTAGTCACCATATAATACCAAATAAATAGTGCTCCAAGATCAATCATAAATTGAACCTAAAACTGAGATATGAACATAGGAATGTACAAAAAAATACACAGTATTTCCACACCCATCGATATTATAGAAACTTCTTAGTAAAATATTTTGTAAAATGGTAGTTTAAATATAAGGTATAAACTAGGTTTTTAACATGTTTTATAAAACAAAGGTAAAAACACATCACATGTATATTTTCAAATTAACAACCTTTTTATAAAATAAAAACAAGGATGATTAAAAAATTTAAATTAATATTTTAAACCAAGAAAAGGGGATATTAAACCATGGAATGAAAACCAAATCACAATGTTCCCCTCTTTCTAATCATCTCATGAATACTCCTTTTTCATAAATAATATTAAGGAACCCCATTTCATAAAAACAATTTTTAAGAAAAATTGTGACATTTCTCTTTTTAAACCATAATATCAAACCATATAAAAATAAATCATTTTAAAGTAAACCAACACACACACAAAGTGTTGCATAAACCACACAAAGGCACCCAAATGTCAATTTTTCACAATCAAAGAAGTTCTTTCAATAGTAATATGATTTAGGAGAATGTAATAAAATAATAAAATAAAGTCTCTTATAGTTTCCTAACAAGGAAATAGCATCATGGGAATTATACCTATGATCTAGTAATAAAAGACCTGAACTGATGATGGGGAACCTTGGTCGGCACTATAGAACCGATTAAAGTCCCCATTAGTCTCATCAGAATATCTAGAAATAAAAATCCCTAGTGATAATTTTCCACCAATGAAAAAAAAATATTTCAATATTAATGTATTATATCCCTTTCATTCTAACTATTCTAAAGTAGCTAGAAAACACTCCATAGTCAACCCACTATATATATTGGGTTTTTCCCTCACACCGGTCAACTACTAAATTCCTATTACTCCAATGACAAGTCAAAAAGAGGCCAAAAATCAATAATCCCAAATTGAAAATATAAAACATTTAAAATTAATAACACCTCATGTCCTACACCATTAAAATAAATAGGCCCAATCATATATCCAAGCATAAGTATCAGAAAATTCATGCCAAAGTAAATCATTACCTATAGGATCACAAGCCACAATATAAAAAATAAACACATGGTGATCAAATAGGGTCTCATGAATTTATAAAATCATTCCACATAAATTAAAAATTGGGCTTTCTCAAAGGATCTTGGGAGGCTAATCCATTTTCTCACCACTTGAAAACCATTTTCAAAATCACAATGAAAACTAATTTCAAACCCTCTCTTGAAAAAATATTTTCAAACCCAAATTGAGATTCATTTTTCAAAACCAACATAATGTATTAATTTTTAAATAAAACCTTTCCATGTGCATGTTTTTCAAATAATAAATTGCTTCTAAAAGAAATAAATAATGCCAAGACCCCTTTTTATAAAACCCCAACTATATTTTTAAAGGACTTTTTCAAATCACCAAGAGACACGCAGTCTCAAAATCATTTCAAAAGAGGGAAAATTCTTTTATTTTATCAAAAATCCATTTAAAACATTACACATACATTTCTAAAATGAATCTGGTGCTAAATATGCTTTGAAAATATTTAAATACATTTATTAATTCCAGATGGGAATTTAAACCAACATTTGGAATATTAATTAAGTCCATGGTAAGTATTCAAACTGTTTGAAAGACAATAAAAACCAAAATGGAATTTTGGATACATGAATTCCATTAGAAACGTTTTAAAACTCTTGAATAATTTTAAATGAGTCACTTGGCCAATTTTTTAATCAATTTTCTTGTATCTTATTCCCATGACAATTGCAAAAATACATTTAAATAAAAATTCAATCCTACTAAGGCCACATAATATGATTCTAAATTCATAATAATTAATTCAAAAACACACAAGAAACTTATAACATGTTATAAAAAGGAGTTTCAAAGAAACACCTACCTCAAAAAATTTTAGTATGGTACAAAATGAAACACATTCAACCATGGAGGCCCAAGAACACAATAAACAATATGATGTACATATCGCATACCATATAAATCAAATTCTGCAAGAAATTAGAACCTAAAACCCTTATAGGGTTTGAACTAGGGTAAAAAATAGCAAGGTAGAGGGGGAAATGAGAGATAAAATGGAAAATAAAATAGGATAAACCCATACCTAGGAATATCTCACCTAGAATCCGAAGAAAATGTGATCAGAATCAAAAGGGAAGAGGATGGGAGAGGATGAGGTGAGGGTTTTTAATTTTCATTCATTAATGTAATTTTTTATAAATTATGAAAACACTGGACAACATGCATGGTAGACCAAACTATGTGGAAACTATGCTTCATACACTAGACACCCAAAAACATTGCATACAGTTTCCCTTAGTACCCCACTATTTTTAATACCCATACACCAACCATACTAAATGAAAATTTCTCATTATAGATCCCCATTCACATTTGTCTCTTGGTTAACACTAACCATGTGTATCCCATGCATAGAATAAAATTCAATAAAAATTTACAACTCATGCCTAATACTCTAAATTTTTAATCATCCAAAGAATTAATATAAAATAATATAAAATAAAATAATACAGTGGCAGGTGGGTGTTATAGTAACTTTAACCCATGAATTCCACTAATGTTATCTTCAATAATATGTTTTAAGAAGGACACTAAGAGGTATTCATTAGACTACCACCTCTAGGGTGTATCCATGGGATAATCTTTATCACTCAATGCTCCAGCTGGATTCTCCTTCACCCATAATATGTAATTACCTCATGGTTTAAAAGGGAGGAGGAGTAATATATCTTCTAAGAATATAGGTATTTGACCAGAGACTTGATAAATTTTCACACACCAATATCATGATGATTAACTCCTTTATATAGGCCTTAGAATATTCTAAATCCTCACATGTCATTTATTTTAATGTTAATAAATGTTCGAGTAAAGCCCTTGATTACCACTCTTGTAACCTTATTCTAAAAGAATTTCCCATATGTTTCATCATATGAAATGTTTATTGATTTCCAATATATAATAGAATTTTATTTTTTACTACTAATATTCAAATTCCTTTATCAATCAAAGGATTCTAAGTAAATCATACATTATGATTCATGAAATATGACATAGAAAAGTCAAACAATATGATCAACATGAAAATGTAATGTTATCATGGTAACATGTTTTATGATATGTCCTTACAGACATAGGATATGCCTTATATCCATTCATGTCATGCAATACAAAATTTACATATCATACACTATGATATAGGGGCTTTAGGATATATCTTCATCAATCTCCCACTTGCACTAAATTCTGATGGACATTATTCCATTTCCTCTTATATTGTATCTTATATAATAATATATAAAATCATACCAAAAAATCCTTTTGGATATATTCTAAAACAAATTTTGAATTATATAATTAAATTTATTTTGTATTGCATAATTTGTAATACCTTATTAATGTCTATCAAAAACTTCATTTGGATAAACTCTAAAACACTTTTAGAGACTCCCTCTAAGTTTTTTAAAACTCAACCCCAATTAAATCGATGAAAAATTGTAACCATGGTGCTTTGAAATTTGGAAGAAAAATATTTAATCTCAAATTCATAAATGTAAGTAAATATTATCCTTTAGAAAAGCATCAGTTCTACTCAAGCTAAAAAGGTATCTGACATGACCACTATCAAACACATGTATATCTAAACTTGTGTACACAAGTTATATCAAATACAAGCATGCATTTTTTTTATATGATCCCTTTGTCTAACCATTAAGTAACCATAATATGTGGAGTATTTCAATAATGTATAGCTACTCTTTCATTCTTGGTTTTATGAGTATTGACCGACCTAGTCAATTAATATATCACATGTCATTTATCTAAGTGGATGATCGCATCACATACTCCTCGTCCAATTAGAAAATAACATTATATGACTTATGTAGGTATGGTTGTATACTTCCTCAGTTTATCTCAATAAAATGACTTGGTATCATACTCATCATATGAGAGGAATAAACTCATCTTGGTTAGGCTCTAACCAATGACATGATCAACAACATACCCAAAGACCCTCATATTAGAAAGTCCCCAAGGATTTTGTATAAAAATTAATAAACTATAAAGGTTCCCATGTTGGGTATATTTCTGGCCTCAAGTATTGGGAAATCCAAATATAAAACAATCACCCATAGTATAATATATACATATTATGTGAAACTTTATGTGGTATACCTTTCAGGTCATTTGGCACACAAAACTTATTTTGTTTCTCATGAGAATATTTCAAATCACTATACAAAATCTTTCTCATGGTAACTATAACATTTCATCACAACCTATAATACTCCAAGATGAACATTAGTAAGGGATAACTAGAAGTAATAATTTGAAAGGTCAATTATGATTTCACTTCATTAAATATTGAAAACCAATTTAAAATAAAAGTAATATAGATTCTTATTTTATATAACATGATACATTTTATATTCTTAAATTCATTTAATAATATTAAAAATACTATATATAAGTATTTATCCCATCATATCATATATGATATACTACCATATCAACCTTATAATTGAGGAACTTTTAGAGTTTTTTGAAACTCATTACATCTCTAAGTAATCCCCACCACATTTATATGTGATCATATTATAACCCCCCCCCCCACTAAACTTTTTTGGTGAGAAATATCTATGAAGAAAATGATTTTGAATAATGGTGATATTTAGGGACCATATTTCTAAAGTTCAATGCTATAAACATAGTATCCAAACTTGTTTACTTCATAGATGTATCATCAGAAAAGATATGACCTATAACCCCCATAAAGGTGTATTTGGTTTGGCTCAATGGTTGGTCATGATGGGTTCATTTATTGTACAAATAATAACATTTGATTGCCATTGTTTTTTTAATGGAAACTCCCAATGGTTCTCTCATCCATAAATGGGTATGTATCTTCTTTCCAAATGTCGGTGGTTAATTGGTATTTCAGATCCAATGATGCTTGGGACTTTCATTGGTCAAGAGGATGGGAGGTCAGTCTCATCACTCCCTTTTTGGGGGGAATTTCTTCCTACTTTGATACACTCTTATATATTTAAGATATGTTCATGAATCTTTTCATAATACTGATATGAGAATAGTTACCCTAACAAAATGATTTATATGTTAAGTATATTTTATGTGAAGAATACACAGATCTAATTAGTGAATCCATCTGTATATATCTGGGGTTCTTCATTTATTTCCCCAGTAAAGGGTATCTACTTATGTTCTGATGTCGTATAACCAGGTACTTTGTAATTTTCTACCATGTAGGGTGGTGGTTAATATACCAAGGAGGGTATTGATCCATTATGATGTGTCCTACATATCTTGATTATTGCAGGAATCAAAACCCACCTAGTTTTTTAAAACTGTGTAGTTTAATGTCATACGAAGAGGATATATGTGTAGGAACTTAAGAATTTTATATTCAAGCTCGAGTCTTGGGGGTGCATCCTATGTATCCCAATTATGGTGAAAATAAAATTTTTCATAGTTCATTTGGTTTCTCATTCCACTGAAGGATGAGTTAGGATGATAATCCCATGGCAATGATTTGGTCCTCATGGTTTAGGTGTCGAAGACATGAGGGGACATACACTGAAGTGGGTGCTTATTTGAGCTCGGGCTTGGGAAAGGTGTCTTACATATCCTGGTCATTACAGGAATCATATTTCTCATAGTTCATTCACACCCTTTGGACTATACCTAGGGTAGATTCCATCATATGGGATAGATTTATATCATGACACTTATCGGGGCATACATACTAGCATTTCCCAAGCTAGTGGAGATTCATGATGTGAATGATCTAACTACTGTAACTCCCTAATATCACGTGATCTATGCTTGGTGTGAAAAATAAGGGATAACAATTAATCAGTCTCACTACATATAGATGTGGTACTTATGTACTGGTCCATTCCTTGGGGTTTTTATTATGGAGTTCAACACTTAGGTAGGCATCCTACATATCCTTATTAGGATAGGAATCAATTTTATCATAGTTCTACTGATCGGGGCTTACACTATGTGTTTTCCCTATATGTAGGACATATCATATTATTCTACTAATTAGAACTTACACTCTAAGGTTTTGCTTACTTGATAGAGTTTTATAGTTTAAATGATGTGATTATTGAAACTCCCAAAGACCAGGTGAGTTATGCTTAGTGTGAGAAACAAAGGATGGAAAAGATCATTATCATTGCTTATGGGTGAAGTAATTATGCACTAGGACCACCATTTAGATGGTTAATATAGATCTTGGGCATTATAGAGGTGTCTTACGTATCCTAGTTTTTGAAGGAATCAGATACATCATAGTTCAGTTTATTAGGGATTACACACTGACATTTCCCTATAATCAGGGCTTACACACTAAGGATAAAAAGGACAACAGATCTTGGGATGCTTTGACATGTCTGGAGGACTTCGTATGACCCAAATAGTATACTGAATTTACATCATGATATCTAGGTGACATTCCCCAGTGATATCACATGTTATGGGTGGTTCATGAGAAGCACATGAGGATTAGAATATATTTTCTTTACTTAAGTCTCTATATTTTAGTTTTTTTATAGACTTTATATTGTGAGTTCCTTATATTTTTTCACTGTTAGCTTGTATTAAGTCTCTTGTGATCTTAAAGGTTTGTGGGATGTTCTTTATGTGTCCTGATAGAAGTTCTTCGCAAGATCTAAGGGTGACCACACGAAGTGCCTATGCATGTTTCATGATCACCTTAGATTTTCATCGGTATCTTACCTAATAGAAAACTTCTTGGTCATAAGATAAACTGCTCCAAGAAATCCACTCTAGCGACAATGTGTCTCAGTGTGAGAAGTCCAGATCTTCACTGGGAGAGTATTGGTGCATTTTTCATGTTGGGTTGGTGGATTTATAGGCCTCTCCATCCCGGTTGTTCACCACTTTTCATGATGCATATCACATGAATCCAAGACATATTCAGCAACGGGCCTCAATGTTACGCGTCTTCGTGAATCCTTATCATGGTTCACTCCAATAGCATCACCTATTTTTTTAGTGATAGTGGTAGCATCCCATTTATGTCTCATTTATTGGATTATTTATAATTAAAGGAACTTTTTTGAATCATGAATCCATGTCAAAGTACTTTAATGTTGTCATGTTGACAAGTTCAAAGCCCTTCGTGAGATCAGGGCACCACTAGATGGCCTTCATGTGATCTTAGGTGACTTTTGTGGGAATTTTTTGTGAGACAATGATGGATTTTCAAGGGTCCTTCATGGGATTAGGCTGACTTTTGATGGGGTCTTGTGAGACCATGTTTTGGATATATTTATCATGCCACAAGAGTTTTACAACTATGAGAGGCTTCCGCCTCCTCCCCATTTTTATTTCATTTGTTTATTTTACAAAGTTTGGGGAGTCCATGAGGTTGTTTGGGTGTCATTAGGGAAATCACATCCTAATGATGTTCCACGTGACTAGAAAAGGTCTTATGGATATGTTTAAGAATTTCATAGACAATTTCATTTTCTTATACTTAAAGAGACAAATGGGGAGCAGGTGGTTTCCCAAACATACCCAAAGACTTTCACATGATGAGGATGATAATCCAGTGGGATTTTGCGAGATGATGAGGATATTTCTCCAAGATATTTCAGTGTATTTTAGACTGCCAAGGGTGTATTTTGTGACTTTTATGAAAGAGAGAGACTCTTGTATCCTCCAAATTTATTTCATTTTTTTATTTTACATAGGCTCATGTTATCATGAGTTTTCTTGAATATTTTCAATGAAAATAATTCTCCCCATTGGTGATCTATCATGTCAGTTTTATAACCGCAATAGGCCTCCTACTTTTATATATTTTCCTTCTATTTTCAAAGGATTTTTTGGATGGGTTTTTATGTGCCCTCCGATTGATAATCTGAATGTCCTGGGGGATCTTGTCCTGGTAGCCGCTCCATGATCACTGGTTGTCTAGGGTATTATCATAAGAGTGGAAGGTATTGTCAAAAGGGACTATGTGGGACATGTTGTAGGTTATGCAGTGTGAATTCCTATCTGCATGACCCTTTGTCATTTATTTGATTGTGTATCACCTGGGGGTTTATACGATCCATGAGATCGTGGACATATTCCTCTTCCTTTTCTTTTGTAGGTAAAATAATACTAATATTTGGGTATTTCTTCCTTTATGTATTTTCCAATTCTCATTTGGTGGGAATCAAAAACAGTATAAAATTTTATGATGTTAATAAATTATGTTGTCTACTTATAACTTTTTAAAATTTTGTTATCATCAACATTCTTGGAAATTATTTCATAAAACTTTTTCCTGGAAATATTCTGGTAACTAATACAACACTATAAAATAATCTTTTTCTAACATACCATAAACTAATTTAGGTTATAAATTGATGATCACATTTATTTTGGTTGGTTGGATCTTAAATTTACTACAATTTAAACTTCTCTATGACCAAGCATAGTCCCACTAATATCTTAAAAAATATTATTTTCAAAATATCATTCTAAGATATATAAATTTTTTTCTGTTAATAAGTAACATTTATTTAATTTTATTTGGGAAATTTAACAACTAAAATAATGACTCTAATATCGTAAAAGATTCTATATGTTTAGAGAAATAATATTAAAATAATATTTTGTTCTTTAAAGTATTCTACTGATGGGAGGTGGGATCATTTCCCTAATATTTTAACAAACATGATGATAAACTCTTTTATCTTGGATAAAAATATTTTTATCGTTATATTTTTCTCAATAATGTTATAAAATTTGATGAATCGTAAAAAATATGTATCAAATTCAGAATCTCATATTATTCATAAAAACACATTTTTAACAAAAAATATATATATTATAGTATAAAACAAATAATATGAAAAAAGACATCTTTTATTTAGATTTATTTGAGATTGATAATATTCCTTTTCATACAAATCCATGATTCATAAACTCTTTTCTAAATCAAAAGGATGAAAACTATAATCTCCAACAATTTTTTTCTCTTTTTTGAAATCCTATAAATTCACAAAATCTATAAAATATACATTTAGTATTATGTATCCTTAAAAAATTTAGTATTTATTTCTATAAAAATGACATATAACATGGAATTTGGATGGAGTTTCTCAAACTCTTTCAGGTATTTAAAATAATTCCATCATTTGGAAATATTTTCTCGCCTTATTGATGCCTTATTTAGATTTAAATAACATTAAATTCTAATTTTAAGAAATATTTTTATAATTTACAACTAAAGTTTTTTCTTATGATTTTAACTTTTACCCATTTGTATTATCGATACAGTTCTAGAACCTAGACATGTCTTTCCTAGTTTTTCTATCCTCAACACTTTAAGAAAATATTCTAAAATTTTATTAAATTTTTTCACATTGTTTGAAATTTTCCAATGATTATTTCATAATGAATTTAATAGGTAGCATTAATAATACCTTTGTTCACTTAAAGTTAATGGAACACTCAATCACACTGAGTAAATGAGTGGTGACTGAGGTTCTTCTGATCATCTTGAATTTGAAACATTAAATGAATTTATATATGCTTCTTATAATCATTTAGATTCACTTTTTTGAAAAATAGTAACAGTTGGTTACTTAGTAAGTGGTTACTCTAACACATAAAATTTTCCCCCTTGATTAATAAAAATTCATATGTTTTGTACTAGTTTTGAGATTACTTCTACTAAGATTATATTTTCTATAGGATTTATCATAGTCAAGGTTGATGGTTTCATTTTATTTATAGTAGAAGCATTTAACATATAAGGATCATGTTTTACATTTATTTAATAAGGACTATTATTAAGTCCACTCCCATTAAAATGATGAACCCTTTTAAATTTAATTATTTCCATTAGTGGATAAAGATATATATTTTACTAAGAAATGAATCTACTTTAGTGTTCATCTCGCCACTTACTTATTTAAGTAGGAAATCATTACAATCATATCATATATTAATCTTGGATATTTTAGAAAGAAACTTTGTTCCCAATCTATCATATGGATAAATTTAACATTATTCCCCTCAGATACCTCCTAAGGGTTTCCCAGTCAATTATAACCAAAATAAAATTGAAAAAAAAGGTACCAAACCTTATTTGGGTCCCTCGTTACTTTTTTCCCTTAGGTAAGATAATCCATGGACACCCAAAACTTACATAAAACTATTCGGTTGAATAATAAAGGTATTGACAAGAATTTTCTTTAGAATAAATATGAAACTTATTTTTATTAAAGTGTATTTAATCTTACCATATTCTTTCATGTTATTCCTTTTACATGTATGAACGATTCTAATGATTTAGATTGGAATATTATTCATTCCACTATATCAATATGTTCAAACCATATTGATTTTTAACTCCTTACACAACTTATATCTTGTGTTACTAACCTAAATTAAAATCCAATTATATATGTACATATCCAAATTAATATCATGAAAAAGGTTCATAAAACCCTTTAATATAAAAGATTAGAATCATATGAAATCAATAATCCCCACAAGTGTATTCCTAGAGTGATAAATAAATACCCACTATTCTAAAAAGACATAAACCTCTCGAATAGAGAGGAGTTTGGCCCAAATTATCTCTACTAAATAATAGTTTACTCAAGAGAGACCTAAAATTAAACATAATTATAAAACATAATATGTATAAACTATAATTTAATTCTAAATTTAAGATTATAACTCAATACAAGATAAATTCAAGGTAGAAGAAAACTAAAGTAATTATCATACCAAGAATATAACTCGTTTATGTATGTATGCCAATTTTTAAAAATAGTTTAACAATTTAAGATAAAGCACACATTAATTCATAATATAACAATTATGTTCATGAATAATAAATAGTGTAATAAACTAAATAAATTATCAATTCATATATTTAAACATGATATAAATTATTAATGAACATTTCACAAATTAAGTAATCATAATAATTTTATAATTTATCCATGCATTTTAAAAATTCCATAATTAAATAAATATAAATACTTTATATTAATTTATAATATGAACTATTCATATTATCCTTTCTATAAGGAATTTAATTTAAATATATGATATTAAACAAAATATAAACATTTCATATTACAAATCTATTATGTAAACAATTTACATAATCCAAATATCACATATTTTAGATTATTTAAACCATGATCGTATCAATTATAAAACCCCTTTTTTATATGGTTTAAATGATTTATCAAATAAGGGCTTTAATTTGAACATTTTAAATTAAATATTATGAATAATTCATAATATTAATATATATATATTTCTAATATGAACTTTATATTATCCTTTGTATATATAATTTACTTTAAATATATAATATTAAATAAAATATAAACATTTTATATTCCATATATATTTTGTAAAAAAAATTACATAATCCAAATATTTTATATTTAATAATATATAAACCTTGATCGTATCAATTATCCAAACTCCCTTTGACATGGTTAAAATAAGTTCTCAAATAAGTTGTATATTTTGAACATTTCAAATCAAATATTATGAGCAATTCATTATATTAATATAAACTTTTTTCTATTTATCCTTGTTATATAATTTATAAACATTTTATAAACTACACTTATAATTTACATGTAAACAATTTGTATCCAAATTTTAATTCAAGCCATATAATTTTAAAAGTTATTCATTATTAACTCGAAATATTGTGAAATATTTTCTTATTAAATATTTCATAAACATTTAATAATTAATTATAAAAAATATATTAATTTATTTATAAACACTTTATAAATTAAATAAATATCCTAATATACATTTTTTCATGATTTATAAACAACTTATGAATTATTTTAGTCATTTCATAATTGAAATTTAGAAAATTAAAAAAAATATGCCATATTTAACAATATAAGAATATCATAATATATGATTGATAAGATGAGGTTCACAAAAACTTTTTTTAGTGCTATAAATAATATTTAATGATTGATAATACGATTTATGTTGAGTCAGGGTGCCTTTATAACATTATCTTGGTGCATCATGTTATCAAAACTTATGATAACTCGCTGTATAAGAGTATCCCTTTGGCAGATAGTCATACTTTACAAAAGACACTAATATTATTCCTATGATACAATGATCTATTTTTCTAACATGGGTTGGCACCATTTTAGCCAAAAACCACCCTATATAGTATGTAACAACATAGTATAAATTAAATGATTACACTAAATCACTTGATATGATATCATATATCATGTAGAGTGGTCTAATCACAAATAACAATTTTATATATCATATATCCTTCCATAATACAATTTATAAATCATTTCTTATGATATCCATTATTATAAAAAAAAGTTATATATTTTTTTTAAACATTATTTTATGAATTATAAATTATAGTGAAGCTTTAATACCATTGTTATGCTTCTAAGGGACAAAAATGCATGTTTAACACATTTAAATTATTAATAAAACCAAAACCAATATTGACCATAAATGAAACCAAAACCATTAATATATAAAATAAAGATTAATATTTAATTTTCACCATTGATTTTTTTTCATCTTTCATAAAACACACATTTGATAGAGTCCCCTAAGAGATGGCTAACAAACTCTCTCCTATATGGTGTATTCATGAGTCAACTAATTCACTCAATGCTCAAACAGTATTCTCCTTTACACTGAAGGTATGCTAGTACCTCTTGGTGAAAATATAGGAGGATAAATATAGTGTTGGGAATTATAGAATTGATAATGTCTTAAGTATGATCAAATGAACTCTATCTCATGGTTACTATCTTTAATTATATCCCTCAAATAAGATCATCGAGTGTGCATTCATTTACTCATATGTTATGAGTAAATTCATATGATTGAAAATATTTGTAAACCTCATCCAATCCATTATCTAGACATTTATTCTTTTGATACTTTTAGATTAATTGTACATTTTGTGGAAGAGTACTTAAATTTTAACACTTAACACTTGTATTCCATTATATATCATGGGTGTTCACTACCATGCAACATTGCTCAATTATTTATTATGATTAATTGGGTAGTATCATGAAATAATCATATCCATAATTTACAATATACCTTTAAAAAGGAATATAATATACCTTTTTTCCATATGTTCTTCCATAAAAAATATATATATCATATAAAATTATATAACCAAAACATCGTATTTTATTGTCATTAGGCCATATCTCAATCAATCTCCTACTTGCGCCAATGAATCATAGACTTGGTTCCATTTCAACAATATAATATATCATATATAATAATTTTTAAAACCATATCCAAAATTCCATTTAGATTCCTTCTAAATTCTTTTAGAAATCTATCATTAAATTCACCATGTATTATATTATATTCAATACATTATGAATAACCATCTAAAACTCTTTTTGGATAAACTCTAAAAACACTTTTAGAGTATACCTTTATGTTTTTTAAAACTCAATCCCCATCCAATCAACCAAAAATCATGACCCCATAGTACTTTGTAGCATTGAAAACAAATACTAATTTCTAAGTTAATAGATATAAGCAAAGATAAGTCTCTATAAAAGCATCAATGTTTCCTAGGAAACAGTAGGATCTTGTTTGATCTCTACCAAACACATTTACCTCTATACCAGTGTCTACTTACTATATCATATACAATCATTCATATTTATATGATCCCTTTGTATAATACATTGAGTAACCATGAGACATGAATTATTTCAATCCCATATAGCTTCTTATATGTTATTTATTCTCTAATTATAAACTGTCTAGGTTGGTGAATACATCACATGTGAGTTACCCTTATAAATGATCACAATGCATTCCCCTCATCTGATAAATACTTACATCACATTTCTTATGTAGGAATGGTTATAAATTTCCTTAGTCTATCTCAATCATGGTCCCACATTTCAAACTCATCATATAAGAGCACAAATCTCATCTTGGTTAAGCTCCAAATGATTACATGATCAGCAACATACCCCCCCCACCCCCTGATTAGCTAAGACTCAAGGATTGTATAAGAAAATAATCAAAGTATGAAGGTTCTCATAATAGATATCTCATAGACCTTGTATAATTTGGAATCCAAATATGAAAAATTCACCCCTATTATACCAGTGTTATAATGTATAACACTCCATATGGTATACTTGGTGGGTCATCTGGTGAAAAACCCTATTTTGTGTCTAATTAACATATTTTATATCCTAATACAATAATCTTACTCGTGATAACATTAGAATTTCATCAAAACCTATAATACTCTATAATTAATATCGGTTAAGGATAATTCAAATCCAATCATTAAGAAGTCAAATATCATTTCACTTCATTTGATATATACAAACAATATGAAATACTAATAATGTGGACAATAATTTTTATATAACATGATGCATTTCATATTCTCAAACTCTTTTAGGGATACTAAAAAAATAATGCATAAGTGTTATTCAAATCATATACCGTATGATTGACCACAAAATCATCCTTATGTTTTCTACACTTTTAGGGTCATGTTTAAACTTGTTGCCTCTCTATATAATTCATGCCACATATTTATGTTACCATCAGATAAAACCTCCCACTAAACTCTTTTATAGATTAACATCTATAAAGTAAGCTCATTTAAAAAATAGTGAGACTTAGGAATCATATTACTAATGTTTAATCAATTGAAAAAGTATTCAAACTTATATACTTTACAACATCCAATGTTGCAATGTTAATAGATTTTTTTATTTACATATAACTCTTTACAAGTCCATCATCATCATCAATCATAGAACCTTTTTCAAAAAAAATCCTTTACGTCATATTGGTAATTGATGTAACGCCCCGACCCCAGTTACCTAGATTCGGTGCATTATTACATAACATTGGCATGATCACAAGAAAGATCAAATTTCGAAAGACCGATTAGTTTAGTAGCCTTGGAATAACTAGATACATTAATAAAGTTTACATTACATCATAAAATGAGAACTACAACAATATAGTCTCCATAGTCCACACTCTTATCCCCTCATACTATCCCTGCAGGTCATTCATAAATTACTTCTTCACATCCTGGGAAAAATAAAACTTAGAAAATGGGTGATCTCAAATGCCCAGTAAGGATAACAATATAGCGGAAACTTTCATAAATAAGAATAAACATTTAAGGCAATGTATAACTAAAACAAGAGCCTTTTAAACTTGAACTTCAACATAGTATGGAAAAAATAAAATGAAATAATGCCATTTACTTATTCACATGGATATTCTACTAATCGAATAATCACATGCAATATTAATAACCACTTTCATAATGATGGAATGCATAATGCCAGACTATCATACCCACATAGCCAAGGCATCGTGCCAAGACTAAAAATAAGATTTTTCCAAGGCCTTTTTCCAAGACACTAGTTTGTCTCATGAGACCTACCGATGCATCGAGGAGCTATAGCGGGCTCCACCCGTCACTTATTAAGTCCAATTCATTCCTCATATGAACAGGTTTAAACATAACATAAACATTCGTATTAAAACTAGAATACAAAATGTCAATACTTTCTCCATAAACCATGAATGGTATAAAAATAACACATCCACGGTCAAACATATCACAAAACCTTCTATACAATATGGAAGATTTGTATCATAATAAATAAACTTCAAATGATCTTAAAATCCATCAAAGGACGTTGACATAGATGAAATCAAAACTATTTGAGAGAAATATCTCTTTTTTTGAAATCATTTAAAAGTCACATAATTATAAAATAAAACTTTTACTTTGAAAATATTCTTAGAATCTTGTAAGGGAAGATTAGAAGATTTTATAACGGCGGAAAATAGCCACACCCGCCGTATAAGGTAAAAAATACATTCTTACCTTAATTCTATCGAAAAGGTTAAGAAGGACCTTGTTTGGAAAACGACAGAAAGATTACTTTATAAACCTCATATAAAAAGTAAAACAAGGTTATAAATGACTTTAACCCATATTATTGTAAATAGTAAAAATGTTTTGAAATACATTTTTAAGAAACATGTATGTGGATGATAAAGAGATCCCAGTAGATTATTACATATAAACAACCTCGAATAATGAAGAGATTGTGAAACAAACCCTTATCTTGTACTTTTCTTTGGTTGAGGGTAGGTTAACCTCCTATATAATGGTGAAATAATTGTCATTAAATTATACAAGAATCATATACATTAATATGATATCATATATGATCTTTTAACATTGATTTGTTAATAATATCTTAGTATTATCGTTGTTTTGGGTGTTAACTTACTCGTTTTCTTTTATATGTTTTGCTACGTAAGCCGTGTTTGTCATGGATAGGTTGTATCTTAATCATATCCAGAATGATATAAAGTCCTTAGATACTATTATTAATCATCAAATGAGAATTATACTTTAATGGATACGATGGAGAATGAATCTCATCGCGTTCGTGGAGACGGTAGTCCGTACGTACGCACGAGTGACAATATCATTATTTTGATATTAAAATAATATATAATTGGATGTTATATCATACATACAGAATAATTATCATGTTATATTTATTATTTACATGAATTAAACATCATTATTATACCCATCCAAATAATAATTTATTGAATAACAGTTACACCACGACGTGGAGATGGTAAGCCGTACGTACGCACGTATGGTGACATGTTATTCAAAGGATGGATAGAATACTGAATATGGTTGTACCATATTTATAATAACATCACAGTATATATAATATAATAGAGTTATTATTTTATAATGGTAATAACAAAGAAAGAAGAAGTGGAAGAAGAAAGGAACTTGAAAAAGGGAGGTGAAATCATTACCTCTTCTTCGGGTTCTTCCTTTTGATTTGATCAAAAGGGCTCCTTAGGTTGGATTTTTGACTAAAGGAAGGACTCTAGGATGAATTAAGGGAAGTTGAGAGAGTATTTGGGCAGATTTTGGCCGAGGAAAATGGCTTTGAGGGTGTTAAATGAGAAGGGGGAGTGCCCTTTTATAAGAGGGGTGAGGGGCACCTTTTGAAAAGCTAGAAATATTATTTTATAATAAATTCATATTCGGTTTCTAATGGATACAAAGTGAATTATTTAAAGGTTAAGGTGGGTATGGGTCGAAAACAACTCAACCAATAGAATTTAGATAGGCTTGGGTCATTATATTAACCTTATCTTTTATTTTTAACTCTTAGTTAATTAGTTTGACACTTACCATGTCACTTTGTATTTTTATATTATATAGTTAATAAACTTACTATATACCTCCAAGAGACCCCCAAGTGGTCCATTAATTATACCCCTGTCATGATATAAGTCTCTTGTCTGAACCTTAGATTTTTAGGAATTGAATATCAATTAATAATATAATATTTGTTTTAAAAACTCTTTTATGTCAATTTTGACACTATTTGGAAAATTGATTTTTGTGAAAATTATAACAGAATGATTACTACTAAAAAAGTTAATTAAATCATTCCTAACATGTCATATTAACCTATAAAATTATTTTAATTCATAAAAAGTCTCAAATTATATTTATTTGGGTATTTATAATATCAATTATTTTAATTTTGCACTATTATGGTAATTACTGCATCATCATTTGGTCATAAATAAATTAAATTATTTAATGTCTAAAAATTATAAATAAAATACCATTATGTAGGAAATATTTTTATCTTTCTAATGAATATTTACAATTGAATTTATCTTATGTATAACCCTATATTAAAAATTATTTATTAAATAAAGTTTTATTTTAACTCTTTTAACTCTTCTTTGAATTAAATAATAATAAATGTCCTAATCTAATCCAAGTGGACCTAAATGATAATATTTTATTCCTAAGGTTGTTTTTGGTCGAATTAAGCTTATCCAATAGAATTAGTACATGTGTTAGGGTAATATTAATATCATTTTTACCCTTAATTACCCTATTTACTTTTAACCGTGGTAAATAAAAGTAAAAAAGTTACTATTCACCAAAAATTATTTTCATCTCAATGAACCACATTTTAGTCTTTGATATTAACCGTGTCTCTCGGATTTTCGAAATTCCTCTCACAGAAGCGGTAAAATTAAGTTTTATGAAAAATTCAGTTTTTTAACTACCACTTAGTGGTTTCACTATTCATCAAAAAATGAAGTTTTTCAGAAAAATACCAAAAATTCACCTTAGGCTAATTTCGATATTCCGAATCCAAAAATGAAGTCCATTTTGAAAAATAAAATTTATAAATTTCAAAAGTGGGTATTACTATTCATAACGGCTATTTTGATTGGTTGTGGTGTGTTAGAACTTGATGTTGCGTACAACACACGCTATTGCATTATTCAAAGAGAAGCGTACCGTAGAAGCTTGGGGTGTTACAATTGATGTAACTCTTTACATTTTTATTTACCATTATATCTAAACATATTTAGGATATAAAGTGAAATTACCTATGAATTTGACTAGATGACATTTTATTTTATATATTTTAACTTTTCTAAGTCCAGATATACTCCCACTGGCCTCTTAGACACTATACTCTCTCTGGAATATCATGATAAGGAACACAAACACTTTTGAGTTAGGAAATAAAACTTATTTCCTTTAGTGAGAATATTTAACAAATAAAAAATTAAATTCATATATTATATGGTATTCTATGTGTTTATATTATTATTCAAAATATAAGATTGTACTATTTAAAATATTCCACTAACGGTTGGTGGGATCACATCCCCCATATTTTAAAAAACATTTGAAGAAACTATTTTATCCAGAATAAAATTCTTTTATCCTTATCTTCTTCTCAAAAATGTTGTAGAATCTAATGAATCATAAACCATGTATATTAAAAATATATCCCATATTTTTCATAACAATATTTTTTTAACAAAAAAAACTTATCATATAATGGTGATAATATTAAAATACACTTCCTTTATTTAGATTCTTATTATCTTGATATATTCCTTTAAATTTAATTTCATGATTCAACAAACCTTTTATTCATAATTTTAATAAAAACTAAAATATTCATAAATTAATACCATGATATTTAAATCCTATATATTTAAAACAATTATAAAATATACATTCAGTATCATATAACATTAAAAATCAAAGAATTTATTCTATAACACTGATACATTATGTAGAATTTATATGGAGTTTCATAAACCCCTTTAGTAATTGTGGATGATTACATCCTATGGAAATATTTTCCTTCATTATTAATACTTAATTTATATTTTAATGACCTCAATTGGATTGAAGAAATATTATTGGACTTCCCAACTAACTTTTCTTCTTATGATTTAAAATTTTACCCACTTGTACAGTCAAAAAATAACTAGAGACTAAACATTAAATTCCATTATCACTTATCCTCAATAATTTTAGGAAAATATAGTAAACCTTTTTATTTAACTCATCCACATTGTTGGAATAATTAAAAAAATGATTACAAAATCGATTCTATTGATAGAAAAATCCTTAAAGGAAACCTATAATCACTTCAAGTCACTGGTTCACTCAATCACATTGAGTAAATGAGTAGTGACTAAAGTTAATCTAGTAATTTTTCATTTAATTCCTTTTAAACCTTAAGTGAATTCATCTATGATTCTCAAAAGAATCTAGATCCACTTGTTGAATGACTTCAACAATGGATAATTTAAGAAGGGGTTACTCTAACACATAGAATTTTTCCTCTTTCTTAAGAATGATTCTTAAGTTTATTTGTACCGATCTAAAAAGTTACTTACATTAAGATTCCCCTTTTTGAGGATTAATTTCAAAGTTATATTAAATGGTGATGATTTTATTTTTCTACAATATAATATTTTACCATTGATTCATATTTTACCATTATTTAATAAGGAATTTTATTAAATGTTCTCTCATTAATATGATGAACCATTTTAAAATCCTCCACATCCATTATTAGTTCAAGATTCATATTTTACTGATAAATGAGTACTCTTTACTGCTCCTCTCACCGCATATCAATTTATGTAGTCCATTGTGCTAATTTATTTATGAATCTTGGATGGTTGAGTGGAAAACTCTTTGCATGATCTATCATATAGATAAACTTAACACAATTTCTATGGTATCATTTTTAAGGGTTTCCTGACTGAGTGTAACCTAAATAAAACACTAAAAACAAGCACATAATTCTATTATAGTCACTCATTACTTTCTTTCCTTATATAAGATAATCTAGGGGAACCTAACATTATCATGAAACAACCCAGTTGAATGATAGATTTATTGAAAAGTGTTTTATTTAGAAATAATCTAGCACATGGGGGGATTTAATATCACTATCTAACCTCATGTTATTCCCACTCTAGTATCAAGTGGTTTAGTTATCCTATGGATACACCATAGAGTAGGGAGCCTATTAGATTCCTCTCAGGGATCTCCATTAAATGTATGTTTGATTACTGATGTAGTAGTGATAAAATGTGTGTTTTATGACTAGCACATAGAGATGGAATTGTTGGCCCATAACCCATACGTCTCAAGATTATAACCTAGATTTGATAAATTTTTTAAGTTTCTAAGGGTCGAACAACACTTTTTATAAGTAGTAGAATCAATTAGAAACCTCAAATACCAAGATAGACATTGTATTAAATTGAATCCATGTATAAATAGAAAATAAAGAGTGTTTTATACCCTTCAAAATTAATTCCACTACTACTATCTTCAATCATATGATTAAAGAATATCACTAAGTAGAATCCATCAGGATCCCTCCTATATATGTCTCCATGGGCTGATCTAAATCACCCAACACTTTAGTGAGATTCTCTTTCACCCATGGTATGCTAGTACATCATGAAAAAAATGAGGAGTAATATAAATCCTATGGAGAGAGATATTAATTCAAACACTTTCTTAAGGTTTTCACATAAATCTCAAGGTGACTACCTCCTTTATATATACCTCAATACATTCTTAAGTCTCACATTAAATTTACTAGAACTTTAAGAAAAATTTCAGTAATGAATTCGGTTATAAATATTGTAAACATTAGCAAAATGAATTCCACATATATCTCAATATATAAAATATTTAATGATATCCAATATGTAAGAGGATCTAAATTTTAGCTATTAACATTTGTCTACTATTGCAAATCATAAGATTATAAGTGAATTTTGTATTATTATTTATATAATATGACATATCTTTAGAGACCCAAGCTTGAAATACATGGGAATTACATTTATTTTTCATAATACTTAATAAATGACCCAAACAGATGCCCAAAGACTGTATTAGTTTTGTGTCTTTGGAAACTTAGAACATAATCTTCTAATAATGGTGAAAGATCTTAAACATATCCCATAAAGATATTACCCATTTTTTTTCATACCTAAAACCTTTATTTATATACTAGGTAAAAGAAAACAAAAAAAGGGTGAGATTAAATGCTCGATAAGGTTAAATTATGGATAACATAAAACAAACCATAAACATTTGAACGTGAAAACATGATCATAAAGTTTAAACATCAAAATCTCGAGTCATGAAATAAATCTTGGCAGTATGTAAGGAATGGATCAAAAAGAAACATTAACCATGATATAATATCATATCATTGGTATAAAACATTTAATTTTCTAAAACTAATAAGCACATAATATGATTTCCATAGTAGCCAAGGAATTTCTGCTAACACCATCATAGTGGAGAAATTACATTACTGAACCGGTTTTACTTTTCGTTCCAGTAATGTATTACTAAATTGGATTTACTTGTTATTATAGTCATGTATATATCATAAGATATAAATCTTTACCCAATTAATTGGAGGTAGATATATATCCCACCCACCTCATAATAAAATCATTCTTCCATGTGCCACAAAAACATAAATCATTCATCATATCATAACCCATGAAGTAAAATGTGTTTATTAAACATCATTCCATCATAAAATAATCCATATAAAATACCATTTCATCATTAAGATAATCAAATCATATTAATAATAGTTATAGAAACATAACACTATTTAAAGAGTGTCATCTTAGATGGAAAATAATTTTGATAAACCACTTGAATGTAGTTCTTAAGGAAAATATCATTTCTTCTTTAAAAACGTTTTATTTTCTCAAAATGTCATGAAATTTTAAAAGAAAATAATTTAGTTTAAAATAAATTTTAAATATTGTAGAGGAATATTCATGGAAATAAGGTGTCATGAAACTGTAAAAAAACCCATTCATGATGTATAAGTTAAAAAAACATTCCCCTCGTACTTTTGTTGGAGAAGTCAAAAAGTAACTCGTAAGGTAAACGAAAGAAATATTCCTTCCAAACCATGTAGTAAAAGTAAAAATGGGTAAAAATGAATTTAAAAATATATATAATAATAGTAAACATTTTATGAAAAAAAATTAATAAAACATGTAGATAGATGATAAATATACCCCAATAAATACTTACTAATAAACAATCTCAGATAAAAAAGAGATTTCAAAATTATCCCTTACCTTAGGTCCTATATGATTCGTATGTATCATAACCTCATGTATAATGATTTAAATAATGTTAATAATTTATTCTAGAATCATAATCACTTTTATGATAACATTTATGATCATATTTTCATCCGTTTGTTAGTAATATTTCATTGTTACTCATTATTTGGGTATTAACTGATTTATGTTCTTATGTATGTTTTGTCAGATAAGTTCTTATTCCTATTTTTAGGATATAGTTATATCATTTAAATAATTTTATTAGTATAATATATACCATATTTATTCATTCTATTCATTTATATAATTATTGTTTAATTAAGATTTTGTAGAACGAATCACATCGCACCGTGGAGACGGCAAGTTGTACGTACGCACGAGCGACGATATCGTTCCGATAATTGTTGAATGGTATTAAAGTGTGTGGTTTATAATATCTAATAATTATTATAATGTTATATTAATCACATATATTTATTATTTCAACCTGTATACCCATCCAAGTAAGGTGGTGGTGAAAAAAAGATTACACCACGGCGTGGAGACGGTAAGTCGTACGTACCCACGCGCGGTGATTTCATTTTTCATATGATGGATAAAAGGTTAAAGAGGGTTGTTTCATATTTATAATAACATATAATTATATGATTTATACTGATGTTGTTACTTTATAATGAAGAAACTAATTAATATGAAGTATAAGATTAAATAAATTTGAAAGAATCGATAGAAGAGATTACCTCTTCCTCAATGCGCCTCCTTTAAATTTCTTCTTAGGGCACTAGAGTTGGTTTTTTGAGAATACCAAAACCTATAGAATGTAAATAGGGAAGTTTATAAGATAAATGGTTAGGTTTTTTACAATATTAAAGGCTCAAAAGGGAGTGAAGATGAGATGGAGGAGGTTCCCTTTTATAAGAGAGAAGAGGGGCACTTTAGGAAACTCTCAAAAAATTAATTTATTATAAATTCAATTTGAATTAAAAATGCTATAAAGCATATATAATTTGAATATAAGATGATTTTGGTTCTAATACCCATAATAGAAAAAAATTTATAGAAGTTTTGAATATTTGTTTATCCTTATATTTTTTGTTTAACCCTTATTTTACCATTGTTAATATTACCGTGATATCATGTTGTTTACAAATTGTAAGTTAATATAATTACCATATCGTCTAAAATGACCCAAAAAAAGTTATTTATAAAATATTTGGACTTATATTAACGATTTGGATGAATATTATATTTTAAGTAATTTAATATCATTTAATAAACTATTTTATGTTTTAAGTTATGAATTATGTAAATTTTAGACATTATTCATACTTGGATTTTTTAAAAATTCATAACAACATGATTCCTTCAAACCAAAGGCATTAACTTAACTATAATATGTCAATTACATCCAAAAAGAAATTTTATGGTATCAAAATGGATAAATTAAATTTATTTTAAAATTTATAAATTAATTTATTTTAATCTTTCATTAATGAGGTAATCACTACATCATAATTGTCTCATAAATAAATATATTTATATAATGTCTAAAAATTATAAATAAAATACCATGATATAGTAAATATTTTTAGATTTATAATGACTATTTATATACATAGATATCAATTATATAACCCTATATTAAAATAGATTTAGTAAAAGATATATGTTTATGTTATAATTATCTTTACTTTAAATTAATTCTTATAAAATATCATTTTCACATCCATGTGAGTCCATGGGGTCCCAAAATTGACCCAAGTATTCCCATGGTCATAGATATTTCATAAAATATGATTAATACATGTTTTAGGGTATTTTAATATTATTATAATATTATTTTTTACCCTTATTTACTAGATTTACCCTTTAACATTGGTAAATAAAATAATTACTGGAGTTATTATTCATACTGTCCAAAAATAAAAGGTACCTATTTAAAAAATTTAACCTTATGCTTCCAAATATGAAATCCATTTTTCCAAATTGAAAACACAAAAGTTACAGTAATAATTTAAAATTGATTCTCATTGTCAAAACCAAAAAGATGGTTTTTAATAAGTAATAACTATCAAAAGATTGACATGTGTTTATGTCCAATTTAAAAGTTAAATTATTTACAATGACCTAAATTGGATTAAATGATAAAAATATAATCAAATTATACTTTAAAAACAATTAAAAAGATAATCTAAATATATAAATAAATTAGATGAAAAGGCAGTTTTGAATTAAAATGCAGTATTTTTCACTATTCATTAAAATTTGAATTTTATCAGAAAAATACCATAAATTCAAAAAAAGTAAATTTTTATATCCTGATTCCAAATAATAATTTTATATTTTTAAATTTATATTATAAAAGTGTCAAAAACTAAATTTAAAATGGGTGCGCCATCAAAAGGCGGTAAAACTACATTTTTTGAAAAATACTTCTTTTATCCAAAAAAATTAATTTTGTTCTCATACCATATTATAGAAAACATGTAAGATGACTAATAATGTTATAAAATTCAAAATTTGGTTAATAATATTCATAACAGCTAGTTTATATCCCATTAAATAATAATTTTTTAATAATATATCGTTGTTTAGTGAAACTCGATATCGCGTACAATGTAAGCTATCGAGGAAGGTCACTCTTGCATGTAATGAAATCCAAGTCAGTGTTTCATTTAGTGAAAGATTCCTTTGGTGTTTCATATAACGTAATCAAAACTTAGTTCATTTATACGTTGAACAAAATCTATACTCAGTGTTGCATGAAATTAATTCTATCATAAGAACATAAAATTGTGTTCAACAAAATCCAAGAATAGTGTTGCATATACTGCAAGATAATACGGTGTTTCATATAGCACAATCTAATCTTGGTGTAGTTTACAACACAATACATCAAAGAAATTAAAAGGAATCTATCTCATAAAATATTGGGGTGTTACAATATCCAAGTCATAAAATATGGTTGGGACGAGTAGTGTAATTTTATCACCATAACATGTTTTATGATATCCTCTTCAAGATATATGATATACCTTATATCCATTCATGTTGTTCCATATGACATGTATATATCATACACTATGATATATGGGTTTTATAGAATATTTATATTGAAACTGTCAAAATTGTTTTGGATAGCATATAACTCAATGGAGACACAACATAATGCCTATTTACATTCCTTTTTGGTTATTTTGTCTCACCAAGAATCCTAAAAAACAATATTCACTTTATCATATTTGATCCTCGTGCTAGATCTGGCCATGACATAGTGATTAGTTAACTATGTCTTAGTGATGTCAAAAATGATTCAATTTTTATAGTTATAAAAACAATTAAATTTTCCATTAAGCCATGTTTTTTTCCAATAAAAATATTATATTATTATTTGGTGTTTAGATAACTACTTTTTTAGGAAAAACACAGTAGACAATAATATGGTGAAATAACCATAACTACGGTTATGAGAAAAATTCCAAAACTAATTATCAATTTTTATTTTCATATTATAAATTCATTTTTATCAACGGATTTTATATCACTTTTTGGTTTCATGGGATATCACTATGTTAATTTACTATAAAAGAAAAAAATATCATTCTAAGATCTGCTGGGAGTGAAATCAACAATATGAAATGGGTAAAACCATAAAACAAGCATACTTAAATGTCTATGATTTTGATATTCACCAACTTAGATTAAGCTCTCTCAATATAAAACAATGATTTCCTACCTATGGTGGTATCCACCATCTACTAGAATAACTGAACTCTTTACTAGGACCTCTTCTCTACAATGGTGTGCTAGTTTCTTCTCCTCAATGGTAAATGGACAGTTTATAAATAGAGAGAGTTTCATCCAAAAAATAATGAACATATGTGTATAAAATGAGGTATTAAGATCTCTATTTTATAGGCCTCATTCATCTAATAATATATCCTCATTGATTTATAAAATTTCATGCACTATTAAATGGAAACTCCATTTCAATTCCATCTCATTAATTAATCTTATTTTTAAAATCCTTTATTAAAAATGTGTCTACACATCGTTATATCAAGTGTTGGAAACTGAATGAATATAATAATAAACTTTTAAGATTTTTTCAAATGATATCACATATCATTCTACATGATCACCATGATATAGTATAAATGACTATGAGAAAATACGGACCATGGCATGGTGCCCATCATGACATCAGGTTCTAAGCTCCAATACACACTATTTAATATTATATGTATTTATAGATTGGTTTTATTACTTTAAATTATATTATACTTATTTTTATTATATATTCATGTTTAACATTTATTTTTTGGTTGTTCATTTATACTATGGACGGTGATGCTTCATGTTAATAGGAAAAAAGTTATATTAAGAGGTAAAATTTATTATTATTTAGTGTGGATGCCTTAGAGTTAGTTTCTAACCCCTGAAATATTAGAAGTGAGATTGGGGAGTTCATATACCATGTGGTTGTGTGATGGATTTGTTAAAAATCACTGAAGGTTGATTAAAATAGATTATTGGGGTATATAATTATAGAAACTAATAGGTTGTGTGTTTCTAAGAGGTTGTGATAAGGATTTTTTAATAATCCTCAATGGATAAATTTTTTGAAGATAGGGCTTAAGTATCATAATACATTAAAACATAGTGTTAAATAGTTTGTTACTATAAATGGAAACCATATTTAGAGAAAGATATATCACATTGTTATAAATAGTTATGTATGGTTGAAAATCAAAGAGGTGATTGAGATTTAAATCCTTAAGGTAAATATAATTGAGATTATGTGATCATTGGTTATTTTTAAAAATATGGATTTGGGGTTTTATAATGTTTATTGATGATTTGGAGATTAATTTCACATGAAATCTATTATAGAGAGATGCAAAGATACACCTTCATATATTTATATATCAAGGGCATGGTTTTGGAAGATCGAGATTTTAGTCTAACATAAAATATGGATTAAATGAATTATTGATGATGATTAATGTTTTTATTCATGGATATTATAGATTAATAATGATTATGAACTTGAGAAAATGAATTTAAATAAGGATAAAAATAATTTAATAAAGGATGAACTCATCATGTCATGGTGAGACTATTGATACCAAGGTGATATTTGAAACAGTGGGTATGAATGTGTTACTGATCATTTTGGAAGCCATTACAATTCGGAATAATTTCAATTGGAAGGGATAGGGAGTGTATTTAATGGAATTAAGTTTTTTTTAGCAAGGGTAAAATCATGAAGGTATGGTGATGTAGAAATGACATGTTTTGTATTGAATATGGTATTTTAAAGATCATTATGGATGAATGCTGGACTTAAATGAAGAGATGATATTGACTGCACTATATATTAAGCTATATTGGGATTACAAAATCCCTAAGAATAATGGGAAGGCCCAAAATGAATGTTTTGAAGGCTGTGTTGAAATGTACATAAGATATATAAAAAATGGTGTATTAATCATGTCAGATAAAATAAAATGGGATTCTAGAGAGTCTCTATGTCATGCAATAAGGTTCTTTAAGTGTTAGGTTTCTAGAGATGAAGGGGAGATGGGAAGGTGATTTTGAATCAATCCATTTTGAAGGGAATTTACCCTAGATAGGTACTAAACCATGGTGATAATTACACCACACTATAGTCAGTCATTCTTTTTTCAAAATAAAGATTCAAAATAAATTCAATACTTGTGATATAAAAAAGATCTTTCCATGGAGTTTAGAGTGCATTGCTAAGATGGAGTCCAAATGGGTGTTTCAGGGTGTCTTCGCATCATGGTGAATTTATACCTTTAAAAATAAAATGAAATTTTTTGAATTAAAATATGGATATCATGGAGTGATATTTTGGGAATTAATTAAAATATAGTATGTGTTTTTTACTATACTAAAATCATGTGGGACACTTGGTGTGATCATGGATCTTAGAGGAACAAGGTGTGATCTACACCAATGATGGTAGGGAATAAAAGATGGATGTGGTTATTTAATATGTCTATAGAATATTTGGAAGTATATCAACTCAATTTCAAAAGATGGATAATATAAAATGGATTTTATTTTTATATCTAGTTATTTGAATTTATAATGCTCAAAGAGGAAAAAAGAGTTACACAAACATACCCATTTAATTAGAGATTTTAATATAGAGTGAAATTAGAATAATTCCGATATTTAATTTTTATTCATCTAGTGGAGTTATTTTTTATTGTGATGAAATTTTGGAATATAATAAATTGACTATCACATAGAGAGTTTGATCTCATTTGGTTATTGTGTAAGCTATAGACTCAACCATTCACATAAAAGAGATGATATCATCCATTTTTGGAAAATAATATTATCATTATATAGAGATAAATGTTACATAAAATATGGACTTAAGTTAAAAGGATATTCAAAACCTTTGATATATAATATATCCTCCTATCTATCAGCTATTTAAGGCACCCTCACATCTATAAACTGACTTTTCCTTCACTGAATAAGTGAACAAAGGAGATAAAGGAGGATTTCCCATTTGATTGATAATTAGTCTTTCATAAACCTTGTAAGTGAAATGTACCATGGAATAGAGTGACCATGACCTAAAATCTTGTATCCACTTAAAAATATGTGATAATGGATTTTGGTATGCCAATACATCATCATTTGTATACTCCTTGTATTATTCCTTAGTGATGAACCAAGTAAAATTCTTATATTCTTATAAGACATTTTCTATTATATGTGTTTTATAGTTTGGTGTGATAAAAAATGAGATATACAAATATTTAGCATGTTCCTTCAAATTAAAAAATAATATCCATACTAGGAAAGGTCTTCAAAGAATAAAATTTTTTAATCTAGTGTGAACCCTGGATCCCCCACACCCCACCCCCTTAGGGTGCTTACATTCAACCTGGTCTTAATAAGTTGTTTTATAACTATAGGTTTTGATTTGAGGTTAAATCTATTAATGTGTATTTGTATTTTCTTTACATGTTTATTCAATCATGAATCCTTCAGTTTTCAGTGGTGATAACTTTTATGGATGTAAAAGGTGGATGTATTGCTTTCTATAGGATTTTGGTAGATAAATCATGGAATATTTCCAATGAAACACATTATTGATAAATCATAATGAATTTATTTATGATGTAGAGACTCAAAAAATTATGAATAGAGGTATATCCTATGATTTATTCAATAAAACCATTAATTTTGTTAGTGATTTTTATATTTGGGTGGTTTTAAAAGATATATATAGAAAATTAGTAAAAGAAAAAAAGGTTGTAGAGACTACCTAAAGAGATTAATGTAAATATGTTTATGATGAGAAACCAAAGAACAAATATAGAGAAAGATTACATATATTAAGGGTAAGAATAAGAGGAGTAAAATTATGACTCGCATGAAGAGGGATAGACCTTGTGAGGTAAGTGAGTTTGGGATCAATTTGAAATATATTTATATCATTATTTTGGAAAATTCATGAAAATATAGAAACTAATATTTTCCCATGAAGAAAAAATTGACTGATGATTTAATGGAAGAAGTATAAACAACATAAATTCATTAATCCATAGATTGTTTTTTTTACAACCAAGATAATATATAATCATTAAAATAAATATTAGAGTGGGATATTAATTCATAGAATATATGTTAATTATTAATATAATATTGAGAAAAGTTTAGTTGTCCTTGAATGAAGACATTAAAAAAATAATTGAAAATATTAAATAAAAAAGTGACTTACTTAGATAACTTTCCCATAAATTAGGACAATAAATGGCCAATAATAAGTGTTTGAAAGAAATTTTTATTCCTCTCATAACACAACTTGAAGAGAGAATAAAATCTAGAAATAAATTTGGATCAAAATGGAAGGAAATGACCTCTCGGTTGATGGAGAATGATGAAAAAATAAATTATCTAGAGGTGAGGTTGAAAAAATATAAAGATAACAAGTAGATACCTCCCATGGTAGTATCAATAAGTGGAGTATGAAAAAATAAAAAACTATAATTAGTGATTAAATAAAATATTTTTTAAAATCTAGTAGATACAACACACAAAGAAATGTGGAATTATAATGATACTACTAGGGAAGAATGGTACACACTGTGAGATTGTCACTAGAATACCATGGGTTTAAAGGTGGAAGAAAATATACCGAAACATAATCTCAATTAAGGAATAATTATAGAAGGTATGAATTTAATGGTACATATTTTATTTTTTTCTCACCATGGACATATGGATACAAATTTCAACAAGAGAGGATCTAAAGGTGTCATAAGGAAATATTCCATTCCTATGAAAAATGGTTAGATAGTTTCCATTGAAATAAAATATATTATTATATAAAACAGATTTAATTCATTGAAGGAATGTAATGATGGACCTCAATGAAAGGTGAATCAATCGCTAATAATGGTTTACTCATAGTATTCTTAATTGATATAAATTTTAATGAACATGTCAAGAAATATTCTCCAAGGAAATTAAGTCTGAATTGATTCTAATGTAAATTGAATAAGATAATCATGAATCATGTATAATTAGTTTCATAAAATATACCACAAGGAAAGGGGATAATACTGGTTTAAAATCCTCCTATGATGGATAAATAATGGTGAAATATTTAGTGATAAAGCATTAATATAAGAAACATGCTAAAGTGGGATTACTCTCACAATGTAGGTGAATCCCAATCCAAAAGATATAGAGTGATCTAAATAAAATATCTAAAATTAAATGCATATAAATGAAATTATGGGAAAACTACTAAAAAGGATTGGAATTTAATTGGAAGAAAAGGATTAGTTCACTGAGACCAACCACATTCCTCAAATTGGGGATGTCTAAGAAGTACCACTATCCCCATGTACTTTATTATTATATATAATAATTGGAGTGATTAAGGATTAAGGTATAGATATGATACATGTGGTGTACATGGTGGAAGGAAATTCATGTAATGAGTGGTGTTTGAAAAAGCACCAATGGTATCGATAAAAAATCTTAGTCAACTAGTGATATCAAGAAGCAACCATGAAATTTGAATCTGGATCTAGTTATGCTTGCTGAGTTGAATAAGTAAAATTGGTTAGAGATTTATTTGAAGTGAAAGTGATGTCAATTCCATATCTTAAATTTTTAGTGGTATCAAGCCCAATTTTGGTATTCAAAATATAGTATCAAACCTCTACCAAGTGGCATATAAACCTAAATAAGATATCAGCTAGACTGATAAAGGGGTATCTATATTTATAAAGGATTAGTTGTTCTATTTTTTATGATCCAATAATACGGTTAAATCTGATTGTTTTTTGGGATACTAAAATCCACTAAAAATAAAGTTTATGACCAACAAGTGATATCCATATGAAGAATTTTTTTCTAAATATTTTGTATCAAGATCTGAAAATATTAAGAGGGAATTTGTTATGATCATTCAAAGGCTTATTATACTCAATTGGAAAAAGATAATCCCTATGAAGAAAAGAGTTTTATAGGTATCAAGTGATATCATAAGTTTATCGGGAACAAGTGGTATTAATTTGATCAACATATGGTATGACACACACACATTGTGATTTATTTCTTATTTTATGATATTATTGTGTAAATGTGATTTTGATCATGTAAATTTTTATATTAAAGGAAATTAATTGTTCAAGATTAATGATTTTATGGATATTAGTGAGTTACAAAGACAACATTGAAGTTATTGACTTGGACTCTTATAATCTAAACTGAGTCACAACTTAAAAGGCTCAGATTATTTTTTGATGACTCATTTCCAAGTGGTAAATTCACTCTCTAAAAATCTTTGAGAAGAATGAATCTAAAGGAGAAAGTGATTTGGAGATGAATTTTTAATAATTAGTGGATTAAAGAGCCTAAAATATGACAGTTAAATAAGATCTATGAAATTTATGAAAGTGTTCCATGCCAAAGGTGGGTGTTTTTACTCTATAAATATTATTTTCTATTCAAGTGGTAAGCATATACTGAGGTTAATTTATTATAAGTATTAGGGATCTATGAATTTAATATTTAAGGTGTAGAAATTTCACTATAGATATAGAGGTTTGAGGAGTAATTATTGGATTAATATTTATCTTGAAAATATATTGTAATAATTATATTGAAAAAAGGATAAGAGGAATGAAGTGTCTAGAAAAGATGAATCCTTTTCATTTAATTGAAAACGGGGGTGGAAAAAAGACTATAAGATATATATTACTAGAGAATCTTGGATTGAAATAGAAATGGGGATTGATTCTATCCACCTCTTATTTGTGTATTGATTTTATATAAGTATTATCAAAAAATAAAAAGGGAGATATTATTATATCCAAGAGGTTTTGTGATGAATTTTTTGAAAATCACTAAAGGTTTATTGACACAATTTTCATAATTTGGTAAAAAAAAATCAATTAATTACCTAAGGTTAAACTATATCTTATCAAACACAAAATTTATCATCCAAAGTGTGGTGTAAAATTCAACTTTTTACAATTAGTATAATTAAGAGTGGTTTGATTTGTTTTTAGAAAAGTAAGAAAAAATGAAGGAAAAAAATTATTGATTCAAGTGATGAAACAAGTGGTTAGTTCTGGGGTTGGATCATCAATTGTTATGTTATCTCAATTTTAAATTGTTTTTACCCTTCTATTTAAATTTGATTAATGATAGAATTCACAATGTCTTAATATCTCATCAAATGTCAGTAATGAGTGTCTGTTTAAAAATAGTCATGATCACTACCAATAGATAATTCTTCTTATAAGTGTGAAAGATAAATAAGGGGATATTTCCAAATTAACCAATAATTCTCCAATCAGGATAAGGAACTCCTGCATAACATAGAAAGATCCACTGCTTTCTACATTCATATCAGCAATAATTAGATACTTCACTATTAATCCCTCCCTATTCAATCATATATGGGAAGAATATAGTGGAGGGATAAAATAATTTATCACCCAAATTAGTAAAAAGCATCTGAAATATAAACCAAACATAATCACATTCAATAAATATGTCAACACTATAAAATGAGTTCAAATAATAAAAGAATAATTTAATTGATAATCATACTTATGTAGAAGAAAAAGGTTCTCCTTCCCAATATAAAAATCACCAAAAGGGTTTTATCACTTCAAGTATATATTTACAAATGTGAAGGAACAAAAATTTCAATAGATAATTTAAAATTAAAAAATCAAAGTCTAAAAATCATGCACTTTTTTTAAAAAACAATTACATTCATTCTTAGGAAATTTGTAAAAAGACCACTAATTTTTTAGTCACATTTCCTGAAATATTTTCTAATGTTAAAATTACTTACGTGGGATGTTTCTTAACCAATTTTTAAATATTCTTTTAAATCACCTCATTTCTTGAGAGAACCAGGATATTCTTGATTAACTATAATTTGTTTTGAATACTAATCAAAACCTTGGATCATTATGGAAATTTTTTTGAAAATGATTAAGGAAATATTTTGGTTAAAAATACCTTTTTGAAAATAAACTTTTATTATGTCCTTTATTGACATTTGACACTTTCCATCCAACACCCTGAAAGCCTTCGGTTTTTTTATTATATGATAAAGCCCCCTTTTAAGGGAAGAAGGGAGAAACCCAAAAAGACTTCACATACATAGAACAAATCACACCCGAATGAAAAAGAGTAAAACCAGAATGACAACACGAAGGTGCCCCTCCCTAGCATTTTGGACATGATGAACCACTCCACCATTGCAAGACTGTTCGGCAAGCAAGTGTCATGTATCAAAGCACAGGCCCGATCCTATGGCTGATGACATACCCTGTCAAACAACCAAATTCGACAAGCACTGCAAAAATGAATAGACACCCCTCGATCCTCCTCTGGAGAATGTTCCATGAAATCAAGTCTTTTTTTAGAGACTTCCCACCTTCGGAAACAATCCAACCACACAAAAACGTCCAACATTCCATAATAAGGCAAAGAAACCAGTCCCAGTCATCACCTCTGACCAACCTTCTGACTTTAATGCCTCCGCACAACCAATTTCAAAGAAACCACTCTCAAATCTTCAGATATTCAACTCAAATCTTTAGTGATACAGCAAAATCAAACCAAACCAAAACAAAAACACACCCGCACACCAGAATCTTCAGAGACAGTAGATCCAAATCCAAAAACGCAGATCACGGCAGTTTAAAACCTCACTGAAGTCTTGGTGTTCTCGTATTATCTCTTCCACGTCGCTGCTGCAACTGACGATGCCATGACAGCAAATCAAAATGTGAACCCACCACAGATTACAGCCCGTATAAACACACAATCATCCAAAAACATAGGATCAGAAAATCAAAGAGAAAAGAAAACCAGCACCGTGATGATGATCACCCAAACACCACCATGGACAAGACCTTGCCACAAATCAGAACCAGATCCCATCGCCGCCACCATGATCCTTCCCGGAGACCAAATCGACCCACCCCACACACTCCCAGCTGACACACCCTGGCACCAACCCTCAGACAGAGCTGGATCATCGACCGCTGACAACACCGCTCTTCCAAAGAATCCCTCCTGAGATAAGGGAAGAGCGAGAACATGCCAAAAAACGGTGGGATATGCCGAGACGGCCGAGTCCACCCTCGACGCCATCACTGAGTCCTGCCACCATGAGAACACTGAGAAGGAGTGCTGAGAGATGAGTCGAATCTAGCCCGAGTCGGAGAGAAGAGGGTCGGAAACATTTGACACTTATAAGCTCCTAGAAGCTATGAATAGTCTTTATAAGAAGAAATATTACACACCTGATCTTGTAGTAAATAAAAACTCTACAATTATTTTATAATCTCCTAGAAATTAACTCATTTTGATCATTCTTGAAAATGGTTAGTCCTTATGTTTTGTCACTATATGAATTGGGGTGACCAATTATGAATCAAAAAATTGTTAAATGATTTAAACTTCTAAAAAAATTCAACTTATTTTTTAACTAATGCTATAATTTTTGGGAGAAGTCTCTCTTATGGTATCCTATTAGGTTTTTCATCATTTTATAACAAAATTTAATGTGTGGAGATTTTAGAACTAGTTTCATACATGTCTTCTAAATCCAATACTATATCTATTAAATTTTATCTCAAACCTTTATTAGTTATTATTCTTGATTGGAAGTGAAACTATTAGAAATAATTATTGGCATCTTGTTCCCTTCCATGAAAAACACATACTTTAAATATGGAGGTAAATTTTTTAATTATAGATTTTTGGATAGACTAAATATGAAAGAAAATTTAGTTTTCCTACTTCAATAGCCTATACTTATCATACAACAGATAAAGTATCAAATCCTTCCTTAATTAATAATTAATCAAATCCATAAAACAAATTAGAATTTACCTCCTCCTTAGATGGTTGGATAAGATTTTCAAATTTCCCCTAAGTTTTTTTAATAGAATTTTTAGATATAAAATTTTTTACCAAACAAAAAAAATTCTTCTACAAACCAACTTCCATACGTGGTTTATATTCATTATAATTTTATAATATAATAGGTGAATTCTCTTCCTATGGTTATTTTAGGGAATAAAACATATTAAAGTGGATGGTTTTTGTACAAAAATATTTTTTAGAGTACCTTCATGGACATTTATTATTGTATTTTTTGTTTTTAGTAAGGATCTTACAAAAATTATGGGTAGATGAGATAATTTTTTTATTCTTCCATGTTTTTCACACATAAATCTACTAGGAATATCAAATTTTTCACTTAAAACATAAAATATTCCAAAACTTCAGTTGGGACTATGGTAGATCTTTTTGGATAGTTGGAAAAATACTCATGTTTATTGGATCTCTCCCATATATAAATAAGAAAATATAGACTGTGTAATAACATTAATAGAAGATCTTAGATCTCAAAAGGAATCTGTGAAAGCTGTGTATCAAATTTTATAAGGAATATAAAATGAACCTAGATCTTAAATTTTAGTTACAAGTTGTGATGTTTTCAAGTTCGAATCATTTCTTACTAAATTCACTCTATGATTCCCTATAAGTTTTCTTCTTTTAGTGAATAGTTCCTTGAGTAGATTAGTATATTTTTGAATTTTTTGATATCTTCAAGAATAGGTATGTTGACTTCAACATTTTTAAAGATTCTAGTTTTTTTTTGGATTTCTTCCTCAAGAATATTCTTTGATTCGACTATTCTTGAGGGAAATGGTGGTGGAAGGTCTTTTTCTCTCGAAGATATTTTTATAATGGTGGTTATGATTTCTTATTAATATTTTTATATATAATTTCTTATTTAACTTATTATTTATTCTTGAGAATGTTTCAAAATTTCTTTTCAAATTCCCTCTCACTATTTTCATAACTCTCTTCTATGATTTTTCAATATTGGGTTGGTTCCTTTTGGAATCAAATTTGTAAATAGGTTAAATCACCTTACCACTTCTTCTTTTTCACACATACATTGGATTCTATATTTGGAATAGATTGATCTATTAATTTTCTAGTATTTTTTATCATCATATCTTCTTCATTACATATCCACCTTCGAATCATGGGAATTATCTACATTTTTATGATATTTTTAAATTGGTGTTAAATTTCACTAATTATGTGGATATAAACATTAGGGATGTTGTGTAGGGGAATCGTGTTTCCATCCTATCAACATTTGATAAATTTCCTCAATGATTTGACTAATTTATGATTTTAGCTATGTTTTGGCCTTTTCTCATAGAGAAGGAGGAGTAAAAGATACTCTCTTACAAGACATGGTGGATATTAATAAGAAGAATGTGATAGAACTTACTCGTTGGAACTATAAATATTATACCAAACTGATTTTTTAATAGAAGCACAAAATGAGTAAGTGAAGACAAATCTATGAAGTGTATCTAAATGAACATATATTAAAGTAAAAACCACCCACTAAGGTTTCTCTAATATTAAAGACTAAGTCGCTAATAAAGTAGACGCACCACCAATTTTGCGTAAAGGGAAGATGAAAATGCAATAAAGTTTCAAAGAAAGCTTCAAAATCCATAGGATTCAAGTATAACCATTAAAAGGAGTTAAATAAATTATAAATAAAAAATTAAGTGAGGGTAATGACCCAAATAGAATCATAATTAATGGGGTCACTCAAAGGACACATAAAAAGCATAAAACCACTTTTCCAAGATAATTAATGACCCCACTAACTAAATTGTTGAAATTATTTATTAATAAATATTTTCTTCATTTTATATCCTCTTTAATGTGTTATTATGAATTTCCTTTATTTTACATGTGTATATTTCATTTTGGGACCCAAATAAGTGTGTTTTCCTCTATAATTGTGTTGGATGTCAAAATGTGAAAGTTTGTATAATTAGAATAAAAATTAGGCAAAAAAATTTTGTCACAAAAAAAAATTATTCACATTGGGTTGAATATGATCTATATCAATTTTGGTGTGTGAAAAGTTAGTTTCATGGAAAAAATATTTCATTTTGAAATAAGGCCTTAGTAATTGTTCATAAAATGTGATTTTTTTTGTGTAATTTCATTAAACTGGTTGATTTCATTATGAAATTTGGAAAGTTGTTATTTTTATCATGAAATTTGAAAGTTATTTTGGTTTTTAAATTAAGTGGTGGTTGTTTAAAAAAGTACTTGAAACCTATTGGGGGTACTTCAAGAGTAGTTGGTTTTAAAAGTGCAAAATTTAAATGGTGTTTTTGTTTTAAACCAATTGAATATGTTTTAAAAAGGAAATGTATTTTAAAATACATGTTTTATGGGTAATTTGTTTTTATAACCAAGGGCCATTAATTTTTTAAAATATTCAAATGGGAAATATGTTTTTGAAAATAAAGGTAAATCCTAAAATATGGGATCTGATTTTAAATAATCTAGTAGTTTCAAAATCATAAATTTTTAAAGAGTATTATAATGGTTTTTCTTGATTTTTAAAAAACATATGTTTACTACTTTAAGGGAATATGGTGATTTCTAAGACAAGATTTTGATGTTTTTTTTGTTTTTGAACCTTGGTGTTTGTTTAAAATGTGGATGGTTTGGAATTGTTTCAAAATATGAATGTTTTTAAATTAAACAAGGTGTTCTTTTAGTCATTTTTAAAAAATGATTCCTCTATATAGGTTTCATACTTGGGATTATTCTCTAGTTTTATTTTGGGACTCTTTATAAATGGGGTCCATGGTTTTTAAAGAGGACAGTTTTAAAATTATTTAATTTTCATTGATAAATGGTTTGGTTTAAGAGGAATGACTAGGTTGAGCTCAGGTTCCTTATTGTTTAGTGAAATCCTCATAGAAACGTCTAGTGTAAAGAAAGAGTTCTTGTATTTGGGGGTCTTTCCACCTTCCAGCTTTAATAGTCCCAAGTCTTCAAATGGAGTGGAATATGTTTCTCTTTACCTATTATTAGTGTGTCTTGAAATTAATCAAGGAAGTGTTCACTTGTTATGTTTTTTTGGAAACCTTATAATTCAAGTGTTTTAGACCTAAGATCCTTGGTTGAATAGTTAGATTAGTGAGGATCATTTTTCTTAGAGACTCAGATGTGAGCACTTATCTAGGGTGGTCATTTATTTTAGAATTTTTTTATTGATGAGGTGGTCATAATTGAATGTGTCCCTTGGATACTTGGATAAGTATCTTATGTATGTTAGATACCATGGGTTAGGATTTGTTTAATTGGTTTTGACATGAGAAAATCTAGCGTATATTCATAGGTGATTGGGGGTGTGGTATGTTTTTTGGTTAGACCATGGGTGCCATCGAGTTGGGACCCAAGTTACCCTCATATTTATTTTGTGACCCAGGGTTAAAACTATGATGTTTTTAGAGGATTCATGTTTTCATTTGTGGTACTCCTTGGTATTTTGGGATGCCATGGATTTTTTTGATCTAGTCTTGTGGTCTTTTGAACAATTTCTTAGTTTTGAGTTGGTTGTTTTGATAAGATATGATTGTAGAAATTATATAGTTTCTTTTAGAGGTATTGGAATAGTGGTTTCTTATTGGCATTCTTTTTCTATATAAAATAAGTTTTTGGTCATTCCACCATTCTATATTAATTATAAATAGTGGGGAGACATATGTTAAGACATTTTCTTCTTAGAGCTATGTGTTAGATAGTTATGGTTTGGGATATAATTTAGGATGTAAGGTTATATTTGTGGATTTATACTATTGTTTGAGGAATTATATATTATTTTAGGGGTCCTTATGCCCTTGGGATCATCTTTGGGAATTCATCTTAGACAATCATAGAATTCAATTCTCATTAACCACTACTTTGTCCTAAGACTTTCTAGGTGAAGAAAGTGGAATGTTGGGGAGAATTGGGACACCCATTATGTCGTTGTGAAGTTTATTTTATATTATTTTATGATATTGATGGTCACTTTAAGTTTCAGGAATTTTCGGGCTTTGAATTTTTTATTTTTTAAGTTTTTTTAGGGGTGCATGCTTAGTCCACATGGTTATGAGAAACTGTACAGATCCCATACAATAGTGTTATAAATTTTGACAGTGTCATTTGGCATAGTTATCATACAGTTATTTAAACCATTATAAGTTCCTAGTAAAACTATTTAACTTGGTTAGTGTGTGGGGGTGACTCACACAGTTGGTGCATAGTCAGGAGAAACTATGTGAAGTGTGTTTTCCCTGGTAATGGCTCCTGTATAGTTTAAAAAATTGTGTATCCAAACCATGTGTCCTACCCAGATTCATTAAAAGTTTAAATTACTAATTTTCCATCCCATAATTTAAACTCCTCCTCCTCATTTCCTCTCCCTTGTTCGATTTTGTATGGAGTTCACGCCAAGGGAGTTTCCTCTCTTCCTCTCATTTTGATGGTCATTTTCTTTCGATTCAAGAAATTTTCATGGTAATATCTCTATATTATTCTCCATCTCTTATCAATTACTCTTTTTTTATTATTTTAGCCTCTAACATGAATTTAACATTCCATAGGGCTTGAAATTAGAGTTAGGGTGACTTTAATATTGGAGGTTTTGGTTTTTAGGGATTAATAAGCATTTATTATGACTATAAAACTCGTGGTCTTTATTACACAATTAAACATAATTTATTACATAAACTTTCACTTAATACATCCCATAAGATCAATAGGTATAGTGTATTTTGGGATTAGGAACATTACATGACAACTTAAGACATAAAATACAACATCTTTATTGAAAACTTCTTTTACATGACCACAACATTCCTTCGTACTTAGCATTGCATGGGATAACCTGAGGACATACATAAGAAAATGGTGAGATATAAAGCCCAGTAAGGGAGTAGACAAGGAATAAAACGAAGAATAAAACACATGTTAGTAAATATGAATATCAATGTAGCACAGAATAAACATTAACATAAATTCATGATATATCATGATTATCATAACATGGAAATGTGGAAACAACTTAAAACGCTGCATTATAAACATAAAATAATCAGGTAAAACCCTATCCCAAAATGGTGGAACATTTTCCTAAAAAGAATCATGTAAAACCCTATCCCAACATTATTTATCATGATACTAAATATTACCCAATGCATTGGAGTTCTATCAGGGCGCACCCTTCATTAACATTTTAATCTCATTCTTAAGTGTGCCACATAGATCATATAACATTGATTCATTCAACATAATAATTTATTCCATGATAAAGGAATGTGGAATAAATATATGAAAATCTATAATCAATATGTATATGTTCATAAATTTAAATACCCTAGATAGTGGAATTTCCATGGTATTCACTACAAGATGATTTTGTCATGAAAAATCATGGTGCAATTTCAGCAGCATAACAGCATCACATGGGGATTCATAAAATGGGTTTATGAGAGATAAATGGTTATATAATCATTTAGACATGAAATGGAAAGTAATGGGATTATACAAAATAATATCCCAACATATTAAATGGAATTTAATATGCATAATATAAGAGAAATGCTTGAATGGAAATGAGGAGAGAGAAATCCCTTATAGAATTTCGACATGGTAACGGGTGTACATGGGAGGGATTAATGAGAGCTTAGGGCCTATAATAATTAAAAAATAATAATGTAAGTATTAGGGATAGGACAAAACATTCCCCATAATTTTTAATTTAAAAATAAAAGGTTATAACGATATAAGGAAACTTGGACAAAAATGAGAAAGGAAAGAAAGTGAGGATTGCTTGCAAAAAAATGACATGGTAACGGGTGTAAATGGGAGGGATTAATGAGATTGAAATGATATATCATCATTTATTCATAAAATTGGAAGTAAGGAGTATATTTAATAACATTTCCCATCATAGGAATAAAATAAATTAAAATACATAACATGAAAATAATGTTTGCTAAAAGAGGAGGGTGAAGGATCCCTTACTTGGATGTGTGATCCTAAGGGCTTGTGAGAGGATTATTGGGAGCTTGGGGGAACTTGGGGATGACTCTACGGAGTGTAGAAAAGAGTTATGAAGATCATAAAAAAGTTTTAGTAAAGAGGAATGGATTCTTGGGTGGGTTTATATAGGAAAGGAGTGGGAATTCATTGTTATTTAGGTTTTGGATACTACACACTAAAATATTCAAAACCACAAAATAATCCATGTTTTTTCCCATGGTTTCTGGAAAAGGGGAGTGGAAAATATTATTTTATAAGGACAAGGGAAAAATATATTAAAATATCATCCTTGATTATGTGGATGTGATTCACACTTTCAAGGAAATGATTTTAAAATCTTAAAATATTTTATATGTCTTGGAGGATTCACTAAGGCTTTATAAAATAAAACAAATAAACCTAAAATTATATTATTTTAAATAAAAACATATATTTGGTCGAATATAAACTTTATATTATTTTATTAAATCACTACTAGTTCATTATGAATTCATAAAACACATTATATATTTATACGGTATTTAATATTTACCCAAAAAATCAATTATCTCATAAAATTATGAAAAAATCACCATTGGATAATTCTGATGTCCTGATTCCAAAAAAAAATCAATTTTATATAAATAATTTTCTAAATATGTGAATTTTCACTTTTAAAATGAGAACTGAGATTTATTGAAAATTGACAGGTTTTAATGAAAATAGTTTTTAAACATTAATAAAAATTACACTTGACTTAAAAAAAATATATAATCATTTATTATTAATAAAATAAATTTGAAAATAATATTTTATTAAAATATTAATTATTTCAAAAATTCATTAATTATTTAAATTAAATTCTTTAATAAAAAAATACACTTTCGGTTTTATCATATAAAAATATAACTCTTATCAAACTAATTTCTTAATCATTTATAGATAAGGAATTGATATAATCATCATTTATAAGAATTGTTTTTATAATATTATTAATAAAAAACTTAATGTATATATTTCTCAAAAGTACCATTTTTACCAAAAAAATCAATTTATCAAATTCATCATTTTTTTAAGAAAGACTATTCCCATAAAGGAATTGGTGGAATAAGACTTTTATTTATAAAAAGGGATTACATAATAAGTAACCAACACCTTATTACATAACCCCTTATAACAGCTACATAAGACCTAAGGGTAAGGTGTGAAATGGTGATAGACTCTTGGGGTGGCTCGGATAACATCTCTTGGGTGGTAATATCTATTAACTTGAACTTCTCCTGTAGGCGATTCCGTTAAAACTTAGCATGTTAAAGCTTGTCTTGGGCTTGGTCAAGTGTGAGGATTAGTGATGGTACCTCCTTTCAAATCTATAAAAAATGATCTTCATATGTCCTAAGTCTACTGGATAAGGTCATCCTCTCCTTTGTATGTGTTGAATGGATTGTTTAGAACATTATATTATATATCAGTTCTGTGGTAATTGTTTAACAATAATATTATCAATGTTAATAATACATAATGGTATTTTAAACCCAATAATAATAATAAAAAGTTCAGTTTTTTCTATATCCATAAGACATTAAAAGAAATGGAATTTTGTTCATAAATGATCGGGACGTTACAACCTTCCCCCCTTAAAAAATCTCACCCTAAAAATTTCCTTTTCCTAAACTAAAATAGATGTGGGTAACTATACTTTATCACCTCCTCTAGTTCCCATGTTGCTTCTTAAAACTTGTGGTTTCTCCACAACACCTTCACAATGGGCCGTTGTCTAATTTCGTAGAACTTTTTCTCTACGATCTAATATCTTCACCAGCTTCTCTTCATAGGAGAGGTCATTATCTAATGCTACCACATCTGGATTAAGTTCATGTGATGGGTCAGGTATGTACTTCCTCAAGAGTGATACATGGAATAAATCATGTACTTGAGACAGGTTCAGTGGGAGTGATAGTTGATAGGTCGTTGCTCTGATGTGATCGAGGATCTCAAAAGGTCTGATGTACCTTAGAATAAGCTTTCCCTTATTCCCAAATCTCATCACTCTCTTACATGTAGATATATGAAGGAAATACATATCTCCAAAATCAAACTCTTGGTCTCGTTGACGGTTGTTAGCATAGCTCTTTTGACGACTCTGAGTAGCTTTGATATGTTGCTGGATGGTCTTAACCTTATCTAACATTTCTTCAACCATTTCTATACCTATAAGTTTTCATTCTCTAGCTTCATCCCAATATGTCGGTGTTCTTTACCTCTTCCCAAAAAGGGATTAATAAGGAGACATTTGGATGCTTGAGTCTAAACTGTTGTTGTAAGAGAACTCCACCAAAAAAATATATTGGTCCCATCCTCCTGTGAAGTTCATTGAGAAAGATCTCAACATGTCCTCAAGTGTATAGATAGTCTATTCATATTGGAAATTAGTTTGAGGGTGATAGGTCTTTCTGAAGTTCAACTCAATGTTCAGAGCATATTGGAGACTCTTCTAGAATTTAGAGGTGAATCTTGGATCTCAATCAGATACAATCGATAGTGGTACACCATACAGCCTTACCACTTCTATAATGTATATTCGTGTCATTTGATCCAATGATAAATCCTCTTGAATTACAATTAAGTGTGAAGAATTTGTAAGATGATCCAAAACAACCCATATAGCATTGTTTCCTTTGGATGTCTTCGGAAGTCTGGTGAAAAATTCCAGGGTGATGTTTTCCGATTTCCATGTTGGTATGGGTAATGATTTCATCATCCCCTTAGAATTTTTCCTCTCATCCTTCACTTGTCGACATACTAGGCACTTTGATGTATATTCAGTGATCTCCTCCTTCATGTTATCCCACCAATAATTCTCTTAGATATCCTGATTCATCTTTATGTTTCCTGGGTGAATAGAGAAATTTGAACTATGTGTATCATCCAAAAGTTCTTTCTTTAACTCCAGATTTTATGGAACACATAGTCTTGACCCAAATCTCACAATTACTTCTTCATTAATATTGAACTCTGAGTATTTCCCTTTTCTGATAGTTTCCACTTTCTTCTAAATTCCCACATCATCTTTTTTAGCATCCTTTAATCTTTCCAAAAGATAATGTTGAGCAATAATTTATGAAATGATTGATGATGTTCCCTTCTTTATGATTCCCATGTCCATCTTCACCAAATATAATAAGATTATATCCTTTTCAATTATCATCAATGATTGAATCACTAGGTCCATTCTACTTAGAACATATGCCACCTTGTTCACTTTCCCAAGGTGGTAATGGATTGAGCAGTCATAATCCTTGATAAGATCTAACCATATTCATTGGTGCATGTTCATATCTTTCTATGTGAATATATATTTGAGACTTTTGTGATCTGTATATATTTCACACTTTTCTCCAAATAGATAATTACACCATATTTTCAATTTGAATATCACAACTACCAACTCCAGATAATGTGTGGGATAGTTTTTCTTGTGAATTTTCAACTACCTTGAGGCAAAGGCGATGACTTTTTCATTCTGTATCAACACATAGCCCATAAACTTCTTCGAAACATTGGTGAAGATTGCAAAAATCTCCCCACTTGTGGGTAGCATGACCACGGGAGCAGTGATAGGCCTCTTATTCAACTCCATGAATATTTCTTCACATTAATCATTCCAAGCAAACTTGACTCCCTTTTGAGTTATCTTGGTAAGAGGGTTTGAAAATCGTGAGAAATTTCTCACAAATCAGTCATAATATCCAGCTAAACCCAAGAATCTATAGATATCCATCATATATTTCAACCTTTTATATCCCTTAATTGATTTTTTTTGGAAGGATCCACAGATATCCTATTATTTGTGATTATATTCCCCAAGAATGAAACTTCCTTCAACCAGAACTCAAACTTGTTGTACTTTTCATAGAGATTCTCATTTTGAAATGTCTCTAGTACATTACTTAGATACTCCTCATTAGTTTTGTAGTATATTAGAATATCTTCTATAAATACTACCACAAATTTGTCTAGGTAATATATAAATACACTATTCATCAAGTCCATGAAGATTTCTAGAGCATTAGTGAGTCCGAAAGAAATTACTATGAATTCATAGTACCCATACCTTGTATGAGAAGTATCCTTGGGGATATCCTCCATCTTCACCCTTACTTGGTAATATCCAGACCATAGATCCACCTTGGAGAAGTATTGTTCTCAACATATATGATCAAACAAGTCATCAATTCATGGTAAAGGATACTTTTTCTTTATCATGATTTTGTTGAACCCATGATAATCAATGCAAAGGCTCTTTGACCCATCCTTTATCTTGATGAAGAGGATTGGTATACCCCATGGTGAAGCACTTGGGCATATAAACCCTTTATCCAGATTCTCTTGTAGTTGTTTATTTAGCTCCTCAAGCTCCACAACATCTATTCTATACATAGTCTTGGATATTGGAAACTCCCTAGGTATAAGATCAATTGATAATTCAACATATCTTATAAGAGGAAGACCAGGTAATTACTCGAAAAACACATCAGAAAATTCTCTCACGATAAGCATGTCTTCGAGGATGGTTCCTTCCTTAGAATAGATAATTTGAGAAAGATACACATGATCATAGGGAAGTAATATCCATGATTGAGATGACGTTTCTAAAGAAGATTCATCCTCCTCCTTGCACTTGTATAGAATCGGGGGTCGATTCACCATATGAAGAGTGATTTTCCTCTCGTGGAAATTTATGTTGGATCTATATAGGGAAATACAATACATGTTGAGAATTGCATCAAATTCCACCAAAGGAAGTATGATGAGGTTATCCAGGAAGTTTAATCCACAAATTGTGATAGGATAAGAGTTATATACATGGGATGCAATAATTTCCCCATTTTCCATTTTCACCGACATGTCTACTTCCATTATTTGTGGTGATGTTTGGATTATTCTACTAAACTTTTTGGATATAAAATAATGCGTAGAACCAGAATCAAAAATTATGTTCTATATTCTTGAATGAATAACTAGAGTACCTGTTACCACTTTGTTGTCGAGATTCGCTTCAGCGGTAGTGATGGAAAAATATCACCCTTGATGCCTTGTAGGTTGTTGGTTGCCTCTGAAAACCCTTGTCTTAGGGTACTAGTTCACAAAGTGCCCTGGTTCTTTGTAGATGTAGCAATGAACAATGAATTGAGGATCGAATGGAGCATTCCTTTCCTCTGTCGCAGTAGCAGGTTTTTCTTATCGGTAATCTCTAGCTTGGTTACCTTCCTTCCTGAACCTAAATCATTTCCTAATCCCCTTTAGGAAATTTCCAGGGTGCTTATTTTCACACCTTTGGAAAGTGGGATGCTGGAATTTCTTAGCATCATTGGATTTATCCATCAGACCACTAGAATTAAATTCCACTTTCCTATTCTTATCCCCATGATACCTCTAAGATTCTTTGTTCTCTATCTTGACTTTGAGGGCACATCGGACAATCTCCTCATAGTTTTCAATGTCATAGATCATTAAGGATTTTCTTAGGCTAGGTTTTATACCACCAAAGAAGCGGGAAACCTTGCATTCGAGGGTAGTAAAAAAACAAAAGTTTTATTGTAAAAGTCTGGTGAATTTTTCCCCGTAGACCCCAACATATTCATCATCCTTTTTTGAGTGAAAGTAAATCTCTTTCCATCTTAAGACAGAGGTTGTAGGGAAACTATTTATTGAAAAATATGTTCTAGAAATCCTTTCATCCCATCGCCTCGATATCTTCCTTAGTATTAGTATTTTTTATCAATGTCCACCATTGATCAGCTTCACCCTCTATATGATAAACATCCAAAAGAACCTTCTCTTATTCAGAACATTGAAGGATGTAGAAGATCTTCTCAATGTAGTTGATCCATTGTTTGGCGATTTAGGGATCAGATGATCAGTTACAAGTAGGAGTTCTTTGTCGCATGAAGCTCTAGATTTTGATTTTTTTATTTCTTATGGGGGTTTGGATGTTCTTATTGACCCATGTTTCTCTTCAAAAATTGTGTTAACTAATAGGGTATCATGAAAAAGTTTTTTATTCCCACTCCCATCAGATTGGGAATCTCATTAGAATAGTTGACACATTGATCTTCACATCAGTTGTTAGCTTGAGTCCTACTATTATCATTCATTGGATAGAATAAAATTAAAATTAGGGGTATGTATTTTAAACTATTAAACACATAAATGGGGATCCAATGAAAAAAAGGGATAACTTATAAATTACATTTATTTCCTTAACTTATGAATTTATAGGGTTCAATCAAAGTTATCCATGATCTATTTCCTAACGTATATTCTTAAGGGAATTTTTTTTATTCCATAAATAATGGTTTGTACTAATCTTATGAATTTACCAAATCATATTCCATAGGAGTGTCGAACCAAGAGTGTAGAAAGGCCTGTTGTCGTGCACCAGTTCCTATTTGAGTCTAGCTCAAAGCAGTGTTTTCAAGTTTTACCCCTAGATACATCTATTCTAGAGCCACCTATACTTGTTCATATCTAGAAAGGGGTGTATTTTCTTGATAAACCACTTACTCTATACTCAAAAAAAATTAAGGATCCTTTTATTATACTTATTATTGTCCCTAAGGCTTTAACTAGGGTTTTTTAATCATAATCCCAAAAATAACTAAACATATCCTCTGATACCAACTATAACAACCCTAGTCTTTATTACACATATAAACATGCTTTATTACATAAACTTTCACTTAATAAAACTCAGAAGATCGATAGGTATAGTTTATTTTTGGATTAGGAACATTACATGACAACTTAAGACATAAAATACAACATCTTTATTGAAAACTTTTTTTGCATGACCACAACATTCCTTCGTACTTAGCATTACATGGGATAACCTGAGTACGTACGTAAGAAATGGGTGAGATATAAATCCTATTGAGGGAGTAAACAAGGAATAATAGGAATAATACAATACATGTTAGGAAATAAGCATATCAATGGAGCATAAGAGAAACATGAACACAAAGGCATGATATAGCATGATTATCATAACATGTAAATGTAGTAACAACTTAAAACACTACATCATAAACATAAAGGAATCAGGTAAACCCCTATCCCAACATGGTGGAAAAATTTCCTAAAAGGAATTAGGTAAACCCCTATCCCAACATGACGTATCATGATACTAAACATTACTCAATGCATTGGAGCGCTATGAGGGCGCACCCTTCATGAACATTTTAATCTATTGCTTGAGTGTGCCACATAGATCATATAACATGGATTCATTCAACATAATAACTTATTTAATGATAAAGTAATGTATAATAAATATATTAAATTCTATAATCAATAATTATATGTGCATAAAGGTTAATTCCATTGATAGATAAATGGCCTCGTTATTCATTACATGATGATTTTGGCATGAAAAATCGTGGAGTAATTTTGGCAGCATAACGACATCACATGAGGATTCGTAAAATGGGTTTATGAAGGAGAAAGAGTTATCTCATAATTTAGACATGAAATTGGCAGTAAGGGGATCATTTATCATAATATACTAACATATGAAATGGAATTTTAGATGTAAAATATAAGATAAATGCTTGAATGGAAATGAGGAGAGAGAAATTCCTTACGAAATTTCGTCATGGTAACGGGCATACATGGGAGGGATTAATGAGAGTGAAATGGGTATATAATCATTAAAAATAAAAAGGGAAGTATTTATAAGGTTTTAAAACATACCCCATCATTTTTAATTTAAATATAAAATGGTATAACAAAATAAGGAAACTTGGACAAAAACGAGAAAGGAAGGAAAGTGAGGATCCCTTACGAAAATCTGTCATGGTAACGGGTGTACATGGGAGGTATTAATGAGAGTGAAAGGGTATATAATAATGTATACATAAAATGGGTAGTAAGTAGTATATTTAATAATAGATCCCAATATAGGAATAAAATAAATTAAAATACATAACATGAAAAGATTGCTTGATAAAAGAGGAGGGCGGAAGTCCCCTTACTTGGATGTGTGATCCCAAGGGATTGGGAGTGGCTTATTGGGAGATTAGGGAAACCTTAAGAGGACTATAGGGAGTGTATAGAATATTTAAGATGAGCATAAAGGAGTTTTAGTGAAGATTAATGGGTTCTTGGGTGGGTTTATATCGGAAAGGAGGGGGAATTCTTTATTATTTAGGCTTTGGACACTACACACTAAAATATTCAAAACCGCAAACCAAACCATGTTTTTCGCCCATGGTTTCTAGAAAATGGGATTGAAAAACATTATTTTATAATTTCAATGTCCAAATACATTAAAATATTATCCTTTTTTATGTTGAGGTGAGTCACACTTTTAAGGAAATGGTTTTAAAATCATAAAATATTTTATATGTCTTGGAGGAATCACTAAGGCTTTATAAAATAAAACAAATAAACCTAAAATTATATTATTTTAAATAAAAACATATATTTTTACTAATATACCCTTTATAGTATTTTATTATATCACTATTGGTTCATTATGATGTCGTAAAACACATTATATATTTACACGATATTTAATTTTTACCCAAAAATCCGACTGTCTCAGAAAATTATGGAAAATTCACCGTTGGATAATTTCAACATCCTGATTAAAAAATTAATATCAATTTTATCTAAATAATTTTATAAATATATTAATTTTCACTTTTAAAATGATCACTGGTATTTAATGAAAATTGACGGGTTTTCACAAAAACAGTTTTAAAACCTTAATAAAAATTACACTTGACTTCATAAAAATTATATAATCTTTTATTATTAATAAAAGAAATTTGATAATAATATTTTATTAAAATATTAATTATTTAAAAAATTAATTAATTACTTAAAATAAATTCTTTAATTAAAAAAATAAACTTTCTGTTTTATCGTATAAAAATATAACTCTTATCAAACTGATTTCCTAATCATTTATAGATAAGGAATTTATATAATAATAATTTATAATAATTGTTTTTATAATATTATTAATAAAAACATTAATGTATATATTTCTCAAAAGTAAAATTTTTACCCAAAAAATTAATTTATCAAATTCATCATTTTTTTAAGAAAGACTATTCCCATAAAGGAATTGGTGGAATAAGACTTTTATTTATAGAAAGGGATTGCAAAATAAGTAACTAATAACTTATTACATAACCCATTATAACACCCTCATAGTACCTAAGGGTAAGGTGTGTGACGGTGATAGACTCTTGGGGAGGCTCGGATAACATCGCCTGGGTGGTAATCTCTATTAACTTGAACTTCTCCCGTAGGTGATTCCGTTCAATCTTAACGTATTGAAGCTTGGCTTGGGCTTGGTTAAGATAAAATCCCAGTGATGTTTCCTCCTTTTCTAGAACTGACAAATGAGCTTCGTATGGCCCGAGTCTACTAAATGAGGTCATCCTCTCCTTCATCATCATCGAAAGGATTTGTTAAAATGTTATATTTATATTAGTTGTGTGATCACTGTTTAACGACTATATTATCAACGGTAATGATACTTGAAAATAATTTAAACCCAATAATAATAAAAATATTTCATGAGTTTTTTATATCCATAAGACATTAAAATAAAGGGAATTTTATTTGTAAATGATCGGGTCATTACAATGACTTTGTTGGGTGTTCGTCATTGAAGGTTAAAATTCAGAACTCATTTATGTTTGTCTTCATTAGGTTGAAGTGGGGTTTTCTATGTCTTTTCTTTATTTTCCATTCCATGGGTTACTTGAATTATTTTAAATTTTTTATCTTAAAATTATTATTATATATGTTCCCTGTGAGATATTCAAGGTGATTTCTAAATGGTTTCTATATTTTTCATGGAATGAGTTACATACCAAGTGTTATTAAAAATGATTGAGTGGATCTTTAAAGGTATTTAAATGTTTTAATGGGGTTGTTTCCATAATTTTAAGGTTTTAAATGTGTGTTTTACCCCAATTATATTCCAATTAAAGTTTTTAAAATGTTTTAAATTGGTTATTTAATTTGAAAGGGGTGTGTTAGCTCATGTGAGATAGATCTTAAAGTATGTTGATGGTTTTGGTTATTTGAAAAGGTGGTTTTGAATGGTAGTGTTCGTTTAAAAATAGATTTATAATAATGGTTATTATTTTAGTTTCAAGAGTTTATTTAAACAAGTTTTTCAAGGGTGTGATTTGGCTTGGAATCCCATGATTATTTTAAAGGGAATGTTTGTAACCTTATGAAAAAAGAGTTTTTATAAAAGTTGTAAAACACTATCATTCCCCTGATGGTCATATTTACATTATATTATTGTAGGTGCATAATGTATGTGGATATTGTGTGATGAATATATGGTTTTGTTTCATGTAAGGGTGTTGGAGGTGTGGTAACATTTGTTTAAAATTTTTGAATTAATACATGTGTTGAATATGTTGATGATTTATTTCTTTCCTCCTTTATTTGAAATCATGGGTGACCTATGGAATTTTTAGATGACCTAGATGAGTGCAAGTCCCATTATATATGGTTCTTCAACTAGGGATAGTGGATCATTGGACCAAGTGAGCTAGCGGAATGGATTGGGGATCATAGTAGTAGTGTGCTCCTATGAGGTTTATCTCTGAATAATTTTATGGGACTGTTGGGTACACGGAAGGTTTATTGGTGACATCCTATTTTCCTATTCATTAGTTCAATTATTTATTACTACAATCCTATGGATTTTCATGTGATTCTAGGATCCTATTTAGGATCATTTATGGGATTCCTTCCTTTAGCTTGTTTGTATCCCCTATTCCTTTTGTGGTTTCATGGAACCTTTATACCACTTGTTAGTTTCTATTTCTATCCTTATTTATTCATACTATGGTGGTTACTGGTGTTTATTACTTATTTTATATATTATGGCATGTTTTTCAAGTTTTTTGAAAAGGTATTCTTAAGGAAGGTTTTGAAAGATGGAAAAATGTGTGATTTTGATTTACATTCAAACTACTTACTAAATGGGTTTGGATGGCATGTTCATTAAATGTGAAAAGATATTTTACAAATGTTTTTTAGAGTATTTTGGTAAGAAATATAAAATAGTGATTTTTTTTAAACATTATACTCTTTCTTTTATTTTTAATGTGTTTTAAATTATGGTTTTAGTCCTGATGTGCCTGTTTTATTTCTAAAGATTTTTCTCTGGTTTAGAAAGTAAAAATAGAACTAAATGATGTTTTTTCCTTACGATTATCCATGTGAAAGAACTATTTTTTTATATATGTTAAAACTATCATTTATTATATGTAATATAAAATAAATATCATATGTTCGGAGAGTGGAAACTTATTATACTATATAGCTCACGCTTATATATTTATTACAGGCTTAAGGTTCTCTCTCTAAATTAATTCCTATTCTTTGGTCCATCAATAGGTGAGTTATAATTGGGATGAGTAATAATGTGTTTCATGTATATAGATTTGGGGTTTACTCTAGTTTAAAATTTTAATAGTGATCGTGGGTTATGTAAAGGTTCGTTGGAGTGAATTAGGTTTTTTATTTTGGTTTTGGGATGTGTATATGCCATTTGGACTGGTGTATTTTATACCTTGGTTTTTATTTTTTATATATGCTTCTATTTTATCTTTTATTTTGGGATTCAGTTGTATATTAAAATTAGATGTTTATTTATTTTATCATGTTTGGATAGTGTATTCATTTATCTTCACTACATATTTATCTTGTTGTAATAGGGTTAAATAATTACCATGGTGTGTTTCAGGACGCCCGGGCACTAGTTTCCTACCAATGGGGATCAAGAATTCTCTTCAAACCAGTGGGAGGCTGGGTTGGGTGTCGAGTAAGATAGAAACCTAGGGTTTTTTCTTACATTAATAAATATTTTTAAAAACTTTTAATGGTAAAATATTCTTAAAGTGATTCTAATGTAAATTAAAGAGGAGAAGCATGAAGCATATCTGAATGGTTTCTCAAAATATTCCACAAAGAAAGAGGAGAAGGTCGGTGGAAAATTTATCCTATATAGGAAAAGAAATGATAAAATTTGTTGTGATGAAGTAGAAAAGGAATAAACATTCACGAGTGGGATTATTGAAGTTATAAAGGATTAAATAATAACTGATAAGGGGGGGTTGAATTAGTTGTTCAAATTTTATAAGCTTCAAAAAAAATCAAACTAAAGCCCTGTAACCTGTTAATATTTATTTTCGTATCAACATTTAGTAAATACTAATGCATGAAAGAATAGTAAAGAAAGAAAAGAACGTGATATTTATAAGGTTCAGGCTCAGTGTGAGAACCTAAATCCTTATCATAACCACTCCCATGGGTCTATGGAAATCCACTATTATGAAGAAGTGGATACAACTTGTTCCAAATCTAGTTATACACCTTTTATCCCCTAATAGAAAATATTATACCGAATCCCATCAGTTTAAAATTTTTTATTATAAAACAATTGATCTAAACAAAATAATAAATACTTTTTTAAAACTAGTCCACAATTGCTCAGTTTGAATTCTCAATCCAATTTGGATGGATTCAATTTTCTCAATCTAATGATGCTTGATCCGATTTTCTCAGTATGATGATTCTGGATCCGATTTTCCCAATACAGTGATGCTGGATTTGATTTTCTCAGTATGATTATTCTTGATCTTATTTTCTCAATATGGTGATGTTGGATTCAATTTTCTCAATATAATGATTCTATATCTGATTTTCCTAATATGGTGATATTGGATCTGATTTTATAAATACGAAGGACTCAATATATTGAACTCATTCTCAATATGAAAAACTCAAACGCTAATAAAATGTTCAATACAATTCTTCTTCAATCAAATGGTAACTTTAACTTTGAATTCTTCAGCACTCCACCATTTGCGCATATGTGAAAATTTGTAAATGAATGAATGATCTGAGTAAGTATTTATAGGCAACTCAGAAAACAAAATCAGGAAACTTGAAAACATTCTCCTCTTCCTCAAATTTCAAAACTCCAAAAAATCTATTGCATTTAAACTTTAATTTTGACTACTTTAATCCTCCTTATATTTCTCTTAGATTTATGCAAAATTGAATTTCAAGTTTGACCTCTTCAACTCTTTATACCTTTCTCATCTCATTATGATTTATTTTTTTCTTGAATTCATTATGATCTCTTTATTTTTCAGCTCATTAGGATCTTTTTCTTTCTCAACTCATTATGATCTTTTTTCTTTCTTAGCTCATTATGATCTTTTTCTTTATCATCTCATTATAATCTGTTTCTTTCTCAACTCTTTACGATCTTTTTCTTTATCATCTCATTACAATCTTTTTCTTTCTCAGTATTAATTCTTAATTTTGAATACTTCAGTATAATTTCCTCAGTATTCAAATATGAGTATGAAAAACTCAGTATAAAAAATACCAATAAGAAAATATTAATACAAAAATCCTAGTATGATTCACTTAGTATGATTTGTTTCTTCATCAGTCTCCTAAACATCTTTTTCTTTCTCAACTCATTATGATTTAATTCCCTTTATAATAGAAATCCCATTACAATGGAAATACCATTGTTATGGAAATATCATTTTGAAACTCTTAAATTCTTCAAACATCTCCACTATTTCTTCAAAATATTTTATCATGAAAGTTTTCATGATTTGTGAGAACTTATTGATTAGAAAATAATTATCTAATTTTGTTTTAAAAAGTATGAAAACTTTCTAACTCCTGACTTTACATTATTATTTCAAAACTCTTCAGCAATAATACGACTTCTTCGACTAGTAACTTCATTATTTCTTTGATTACAGTAAAGACAAACTTCTAGCAAATAATAAATTTTGTATCTGATTCTTTTAAATCCGATGATTTTAAATATCATGATAATAGAACTAAATACAATAAAGTTTCTGATCAACAAATTCATCTTCCTAACTTCTTCTATATCTGGTACAGCTCAATATGAAAACTTGGGTCCGAAAACCTATTTCTGGAAAACAACCTCATTACAATGGACTAGGTATGATTCCTGAATAATAATAAAAATTCTTCAACAAAAAAGGTTAGTTTTCAACAAATACAAAAAATTTGTTAAAAACAATTCACAAATGTTCTTTAATCTCCCCCTTTGTATTTTTTGATAACCCTTATTAACAACTTTTCCAACTCAGAATTTTTTCACAACTCTACTATTTTACTTTTATCAAAACATAGTCTTTCTTAAAAGAGAGTGTCCTGACACCACACTACTAGATAAATTAATGTTTATGAAGGAATTTTATTCCTCAGTATCAAGAAAATTTTGTGAACATGTAAATATAAACTCTCCTCACTTTTATTTTTACACTTTCTTTTCCTCTACACCATTATTTCTTTTCTCACTTTCTTTTTCTCTCACTTTTATTTTTCTCTCCCACATTATATGATAACCACAGCTTCAGATTCACAAAATAAAGATAAGTAAAAACTTATTACAAAGTAAAAAGTTTTTACTTTATCTCCCCCTTTTTCAACATAATCCAAAGTATGGTGGGGGTCTTCTTTATGAGGTTTAGGAAGACATGGGAGGCGGCTGAACATGAAGTTTTAGCCTCAATTCAACAAACCTTTATTTTGGTATTGCTTTTTTAAAGATATCAGCAATCTAATACTTTGTTGAAATGTATTCCAGCAAAATATTTCTAGCAGTAACTTTCTCTTTTATAAAGTGAAACTTTATATTAATGTGTTTTGATCATAAATTTTGGATAGGATTCTTAAAAAGACCAATTTTACTATGATTATTACAAAGTATCTTCAAGGGTTTAGAAACTTTTACTTTCAAATATTCTAACTGAACTTTCATCCACAAAATTTGAGTTTAAGCTTGAGTAGCTATAGCATATTTGGATTCATTTGTGCTTAAAGTTACTGAACTTTGTTTCTTACTATTCTAACTCACACAACATTCACACAAGAAAAATGTTCCTCCTGAGTTTGATTTTCTATCATTTCAATATCTAGTCCAATCAGCATTAGTATAACCATGAAACTTCATCTCACTATTTCTTTTGTATAAAAACCCATGTGAATTTGTTCCTTTAAAATACCTTAAAATCCTTTTTTCTACTAACATATGTGATTCTTTTGGATTACTTTGATACCCGGCACACAAAGTCATAGTATAAACAATATCCATCCCTGAGGATGTAAGGTAAAGAAGACTTCCTATCAGCCTCTGAAAGTCTTTCTGATTCACACTTATTCTATATTCATCTTTACTTAGATTTTTTCTCATAGATATAGGATTAGAAACTTATTTGGATTCATCTATCACAAACTTCTTTAAAAATTCCCTTGCATACTTTTCTTGAGATAAGAAAGTGTATTTTTCTTTTTGTTGAACTTTTAATCCAAGGAATAAAGTTAATTCTCCCAATATTGATATTTCAAAATTATTATTCATTTCCTCAGAAAATGTTTTTTAAATATATTCTCTATCCTTATAAAAAAATATACCATCTATATAAACAATTGAAATTAGATTTATGGAGTAAGAATATTTCACATACAAGTTGATATTCCTTTAGAAAATTTAAACATTCTAAAAAAATCAAGTTTAGAATACCATGCATATGGATATTGGTTTAGCCCCTACAAAGATTTATTTAATTTAGAAACTTTTTTTTCATCTTCATCAAGTAGAAACCCATAAGGTTGTTCAATGTAAACTCTTTCCTCAATCTCACCATTTGAGAAATATAACTTTACATACATCTGATAAAATTTTTAATTCTAATGATCATCCACTTCAAGTAATATTTGAATATTTTCTAGCCTTGTAATAGTGGAAAATGTTTCATCAAAATTCAAACATTCCACCCATTTCTATCCTTTAAAAATATGTCTTTATTTTTTCTTGAAACTTCTCTATGCTCATTCAATTTTTTTCTAAATTCCCACTTGGTTCCGATGAAATTTTTATTTTCTAGATGTGAAACAAGTTTCCATGTTTCATTATTCACAATTTGATCCAAATATTCATTCATAAAATCCACCCATTATTTTTTTTAATAGATTCTGAAATTGATTCTGGTTCAACTATTGAGATAAGTGAAGTCTCATTATCTAATCTCATCATTATTCTTGTCTAAACTAGAGCCTTCTGATTCCCAATATTTTTTTTTAAATTCAACATGTTTTTATAAGGTAGGAAATTTTAATATTTCTTTCTTGTCTAAAATTTCCTCATCACATGATTCTTTTGAAACATGATAAGGATGTTTTGAATTACTTTCACTATTGTTAGAAATCTTCAGTTTGTACTCCTCAGCATTCTCAACAACTTTTGTTAAGGAAATTTTGATTTTCAATTACCTTCACATCATATGATTCTAACAAATTTTTTAAATTTTTTTTCCAAAATTTTTAACTTCTTCCATTTGGTGAATAACCCATAAAAGTACCTTCCTCAGCTTTCTCATCAAACTTTCCCAAATACAGATTTTTGATTTTGAGTAAACATGGACTTCTAAGAACTTTGAAGTATTTCAATGAATATTTTTCTTATACCACATTTCATAAGGATTTATATTGGTTTGTTGTCTCAACAAACACCTATTTTGAACATGAAAAATCATACTAACAGTTTCTCTCTAATATAAATTTGAAGGTTTGTATTTTGTTAACATGCTTCTTCCTATTTCCACCAGACTTCTATTTTTTCTTTCTATTACTCCATTTTGTTGTGAAGTATAGTAATCACTATACTGATATTTGATACCAAGCTTTCTTAGATAAGTTCAAAAAAAATTATTTTTGAATTCGGTATTATTATTTATCCTCAGCTTCTTTATGGAAACCCTCGTTTCTTTCTAAACATCTTTTTTGAAGAATTTGAACATTTCAATGTCCACTGATTTGTGCTTCATAAAAATGATGTTTTCTTCCAAGTGAAATCATCAATAAAAGTGATAAAGTATATGTATCCTTTTGTTGATTTATGTCTCATAGGCCCACATAAATTGAAATGAATAAGCTCAATTGGTATTCTAGATTGAATCTCAAATATTTTATGACTTTTTTTAGTCATCTTCCCCTTTTTAAAAGTTACAAAAACATATTATTTTCTTCTTTTCAATTCTGGAAAGTTTCAAATGGAATGAACTTTAGAAATTTTGTTCATACTTTTCTATCCAAGGTTCCCAAGTCTTCGGTGCCACAATTTTTTCCATCTTCCATACTCAAGTAACAAGAGTTATTGAATTATTCTATTTATAATAGATTCCCACTGGTTATTTCTCCTTTTGTAATAACTTTTCCATCTTTCGCATTTTTTTTGATATAAAAAAAATTATAAAAAAATTCTTTTCCATCATCAAAAATTTTACTTACACTAAGTAAGTTATGTTTTAGCCCATAAAAAAATAAAACTTCCTTGGATTTCAACTTTTACACTTCAATCTCAGTCGTTCCTATTCCTCTGATTTTTAAGGAACTATAATTACCAAAGTTAAATGCTCCTCCATAATTACTTTAAACATGTTTCAAGATTTTTAAATCACCTATAATATGTGAAGAACAACCACTATCAAGTATCCATGGTTTGTTTTTTTTTACTTGATTTCAACACTATCTCAACAACAAAATATCTTTCCTCAACCTCCTTATTTTCAACTTCCTTTTCTTTTCTATAATAAGGAATTTGTTCTGGAAAGAGTGTCACACATATTTCAACATGATGACCAACTTGATCATATATTCCAAAAACGTCTTCTAGAAATTCAAATAGATTTTTTGTTGGAAATTTTCTAACATCTTGAGAATTAACCTTTTAAACTTTCTGTAAGTTAGAAAAGTTTATCATTCTACTTTAACTATTTCTTAAACTTTTCTCAAACCTTCTTCTGGGAAGAGATAAGTTGTTCCAAAGATTATAAGATCTATGCCCATAGATTCTAAAACACAAACAATATCCATCAAATCTTTATTTTCTATTCAATAGATATCATTTTCTATAGAAACTTTGTTGATGTTAGTAACTTCTTTCATCTCTAACATACTCAGGACATAGACCATATTTTCTTTTGAGTTATTTTTTTAATTTTTTAGATTTGATAGGTTTATCACATCCTTTATCCACTCAATATTTAATGATACTTTTTTTGAAAACTGAAATGTTAAAATAATCAGATGAAACATTATGTTTGGTAAGAGAAGATTTCACTTGTTTCTCATATTGAGTCTTCTCAACAACTTTAAAAGTCTTATCTTTTACTTCTTAAGCTTTGTTGAAGTTTTCATTCATCTTCCTCAAGGTAATTTGGGACTCAAGAAGTTTTGATTGAAACTTGTTAAATTATTCTTCCTTTGCTTCCAACTTCTTATTAAGATATTCAATCATCTTTTGATGTTCAACAATTTTAAGTTTGTAACTTAAAATCTCCTCGATGTATTCTTCTTCATGTATGATGACTTCTTTTCTCCCATTGTAAAATTATTCAAAATATTTCTTCATAACTCTAATTTCTATCATTAGAGTTTTGTTTTTATCAAGACATGTTATAAGTTATGTTCTGAGCTAATACTCTCTATAAGATTCTTCACCACCTTCTTTACTCTCTGATGAATCTTTTTTTTCTCAAATTTTGTAATAAAGGTTTTGAATTTTTCTAAACTTTCATCTTTAGAAGAATTGTTGTCAGTTGAGTCTAATTAAAATTTCTTACTCAACAAACTTATTTTGTTTCTAGTAAAATTCTTCTTGTATTTTCTGGATGACTTTTCTTCTTTATCAGTTTTGTTCCACTTATTCCATTGAGTTTTTCCATTAGAAGCATCTCGATATTATCCCACTTTCTTCTTAGGTAAATTCATTACAATGTGACTGATTCCACCACACTCAAAACATTTGAGAGTAAGTTTACCTCCATACTTTCCTCTTACTATTCTATAGTTCTTGGGTATTAGAGACAAGATTTTTTTATTCAAATAATCATCCTATTAATCTTTATACTCACAAGGATCATCTTCTTCAACATCTTGGATTTTCATCATTCTCATTTCTTCAAAATCCATTTCATCTTTCATCTTCTTTTTAATCATTAGAGATTTTCTCATTTCATAAGAAATAATAAATTTATGCAATTCATCAAGGTATAAATCATCCTTATCTTCTAAAGAAGAAATTTTAGAATCAAATATGTTTGGAAAGTTTATCATAAGTTTCCTTACAATTGTAGAATCTTTTAGGACATCTCTGAATCCTATGATGTTGTAAAACAATTCATTTACTCTAGTAAATTATTCATCAATTGTTTCTTCATCTCTCATTCTGATGTCTTCATACATACTATGCTATATTTGTAGCTTTTCTTCCTTGACTTTATTATTCCCTTTGAAAATATTTTCTAGCTTTTCCCACAAAAGTTTTGAAGTTTTGAGACCCATTTCTATCTAACAAAAATTTTCTGATAAGGATATAAGTATTTCATTTCTATCCTTTCCATTAAATTCTATATTTATATTATAAAAAAAGGTAATTGGGGAATCTTTATCAAAAGGTGGAAACCCAATAGTATCATCATCAAAAAATTCTAGGACAAGAGATAGAAGATAAGGAATCATCCTATTTTTTCATCCATAATAATTTTTTCCATAAAATGTAGGAATTACTTTACTATTGAAATAATTGATATTATCCATGATAAGGATAAAATAAGGGAACCTCCCTATGATACCAATTGAAGTTAAAAATGATCAAATAGAAACTAAGAATGGGGATTGAATCAGTTGTTCACTTTTTCTAAGTTTCAAAACTTTTGTCAAACTAAGCCCCTGCAATCTGTTAAGATTTATTTCATTATTAACTTTTAGTAAATACTCATCCATGAAATAATAATAAAGTAAATCACACAACATTTAAAAGGTTTGTTCTCAGTGTGATAACCTACATCCTTAACATATCCACTCACATGGGTCTATGGAAATTCACTATTATAAAGAAGTGAATAGAACTTTTTCCAACTCTCGTTAGACACTTTTTATCTCCTAATAGAAAAGATTATAGTGACTCCCATCAGTTTACAATATTTTATTATAAAAAAATTGATCCAAATAAAAGAATAAATACTTTTTTGAAACTTCTCCACAGTTTCTTAGTTTGAATTCTCGGTTCGATTTGGCTAGATCTGATTTTCTCAATCCGATAATACTAAATCAGATTTTCTCATTATGATGATTTTAGATCTAATTTTCCCAATACAGTGATGTTGGATATGATTTTTTCAGTATGATGATTCTAGATTTGATTTTCCCAATACGATGATGTTGGATCTGATTTTATTAGTACGATGATTCTGGATCCAATTTTTCTAATATGGTGATGATGGATTCGATTTTCTCAATACGATGATTTTGGATCCAATTTTCCCAATATGGTGATGTTGGATCTGATTTTATAAATACAAAGGACTCAATACATTGAACTCATTCTCAATCTTCAAAACTCAAACTTTGATAGAATTCTCAAAGCAATTCTTCCACAATTATATGGGAACTTTTAATTAAAATTCTCCAATGATCTACCTTTTTCATGTATGTGAAAAGTTGTAAAGGAACGAATGGTTTGAATAAGTATTTATAGCTAACTCAAAAAACAAAATCAGGAAACCTGAAAACATTCCCTGCTTCCTTAAATTTTAAAACTCTAAAAATCTCTCGCATTTAAACTTCAATTTTTAATTCTTCAATCCTCCTTATATTTCTTTGAGATTTACGCAAAATTGAATTTAAAGTTTGACCTCTTTAACTCTTTATACCTTTCTCAGCTCATTACAATTTTTTTCTTTCTTAGCTTCATTACAATTTATTTCTTTCTCATCTCATTACAATATTTTTCTTTCTCAGCTCATTACAGTCTTTTTATTCCTCATCACATTACGATCTATTTCTTTCTCATCTGATTACGATCTTTTTCTTTCTCAAATCATAATGAAATTTTTCTTTCTTACTATGAATTATTCATTATGAATAGTTTAGTATGATTCCCTCGGTATGAAAATCCCAATATGATTCTCTCATTACGATTCGTTTCTTCCTGAAGCTCAAAAAAAAATTTCTCTTTCTTTGCTCAATACGATGTAATTCCCATTACAATGGAAATCCCATTATGATGGAAATATCATTTTTTAACTCTGAAATTATTCAAACCTCTCCACCATTTCTTCAAAATATTTTATCATAAAATTTTTCATGATTTGTGTGAATTTATTGATTAGAAAAGCATTGTCTGATTTTGTTTTAGAAAGTATGAAAGCTTTCTGACTCCTAAATTCAAATTCTTCTTTCAAAACTCTTCAGAAAAAATACTACTTCTTAAACTAGAAACTTAATTATTTATTTGATTATAACAAATACAAACTTCTAGAAAACAATAAATTATACCTTTGATTATTTTTGAATCTAATGATTTTCAATGTCATGTTGATGGACATGAATACTATAAATTATCTGACTAAAAACTTCAGCTTCCTGACTTCTTCTATGTTCAGTGCAGCTCAATTTGAAGACCTGGGTCTGGAAACTTATTTCTAGAAAACAGCCTCATTATGATTTATTGGGTCTGATTTATAAATAATAAAAACATTCTTCAACAAAAAAGGTTAGTTGTCAAAAAATACAAAAAAAAATGTTAAAAACAATTCACAAAGGTTCTTCAATTATCCTCAAAACTAGGTGAATACCAATCTAAAAAATATAGATAACTCTAAATAAAATATCTATAATGAAATTTATATAAGTGTATTTATGATATGAATCACAAATAAATCTTGGAAGAGTGTTGGAAGCAAAGGTTTGGTTTACCAACACCAACCACATTTCATAAATTGATGATGTTTTGGAAGTTCCCCTATCCCTGTGTACATTATTGTAATATATGATGGTTTTAGTGATGTAAGATTAAGGGGGTAGATATAATACATGGGGTGAATGTAGTGAAAGTAAATACATTCAATGAGTTGTGTCGAAGAAAGAACCCATGGTATCGAGGTTAAATCTATATCAACAAGTGATATCAAGAATCCACCATGAAATTCAAAGCTAAATCTAGTTATGAAATCTCTGTTGAAGAAGTGAAAGTGGAACAGATCATGGTTAGAAGTAAGAGTGGTGTCAAATCCATATATGAATTTTTTATTTGTTTGAAGTCCAATTTTAGTATTCAAAATATAGTATCAATTCTTTACCAAGTGGTAAAAGACCCTAAAAAATAAGAGAGGTATCTTGAATAGGATCAATTACATTCATGGAGGAATAAATTTTCTATTTATTTATGATCTAACAATGTGGTGTCATATGATTTTTTATAGGTTACAAAAATATACTAAAAACAAAGTGTTATGACTAATAAGTGGTATCTTTGTGATGAAGTTTTTTCTCTATATTTGGTTTCAGGATTCAATGAAATTAACAAGGATTTGGTGATGAGAATTCAAATATTGATTAGCCTCATCTAGGAAAGTAGAATCCCTATGAATAAAGCAAGGTCATTGATATCAATTGGTATCACAAGTTTATCATGAAAAAGTGGTATCAATTGGTTTAACATGTAGTATGAATCACACACTTTATGTTTTATTTCTTATTTTCTTATGATATTATTTAAATTTTATTGAGAACATAATAATTTTGAGTTAAAATAAACTTAACTACTCATGTTACATGATTTTATGGGAATATGTGAGTGACATGAACCACATTTAAGTTATTGAATAAAACTCTTGTTTCATACACCAATTTCTAACTCAGTGAGATTAGAGAATTTTTTTATGAATCATTTATAAGTGTTAAATTCACTTTCTAAAAACCTTGATAATAATTAATATGAAGGTGAAAGTGATATAGAGGTGAATTTTCAATAAATATAGGGTTAAAGAGAATAAAATCCTAAGGAAAAATTAAATATATGAAAGTTATGAATGAGTTTCATTACATATGGGTGAGTTATTACTCTAATTCTTGATTTTATATTCAATTGGTAAGAAGATATTGAGGTTCACAGATGAGAATCATTTTGGAGCTATGAAATGAATATCAAAGGTAGGGAATAGTCTCTCTAAATCATGAGGTTTGAGGAGTAATGACAATATGATTATTTATTTTGAAAATATGTTGCAAGAAGTGTATTAAAAATTGGAGAGAAGGAATTATGCATCTGGAAAAGACAAAACCTTTGTATTTTATTTTCAATGGGGTTGAAAGTAATCCTATATAATCAATATTCTTAGAAAATTTTATATTGAAAGATAAATGGGGTTATATTATCTTCACCTATTATATGTGCATGGATTTTATAGAAGTTCTATCAATAAAAAATAGGGTTAGATTGTTGGAACTTGGAGGTTGTGTGTTGCACTTGTTGAAAATTGTTGATGGTCGTTGATGATGGATGGTTGCGCTAAATAATCTTTGTAACCAAAAATGTTGTGTGTTTACAAGAGGTTATGAGAATTTTTTTTTGAAAATCATCCATGGATGAATTTATTTAAGATGAGGTTGAAGTATGTGAATTTATTAAAGACATGCAGCTAAATAGGTGGTAACCATACATGGTATCCATATTCATAGGAATACGTATTAAATTCTATACATGGTTTTTTAAGGTCAAACAACAAATAAGTGATTGTGATTTGAAGTGTGGTGGTAAATCTGGTTGAGATGAGGTAAGCATTACTAATCTAAAATATATATGATTGGAGCTTGAGAATGTTCATGGAAGATATAAAGAGGATGTGAACATGAAATCTATTTTATAGAGGTGAAAATAGACATCTTGATGTATCTATATATCAAGGTCATGGCTTTAGAAGATAAAAAATGTAGTGTGATATTAAATATAGATTAAATTAATGGTTAATGATGATTTGTGTGCTTATTCAAGCATAGTCTGGATTTAGAAAGAGTGTGTGCTTGAGTGGATGAATTTGGATAAGTATGGAACGAATTTAATGAAGGTTAAATTAAATATTAAATAGAGAGACTGTATCTTTCAAGGTGATATAAGAAATAGTGGGTATAAAGGTATTACTAAGAGTTTCAGAATCCATTACAATCTGGAGGAATTTTTGTTGAAAATGAATAGGAGGTGTATGTTATGGCATAAGGAATTTTAGTTTTTTGGGTAAAATCATGAATACCTAGTGATTTTGAATTATTATTTTGTATATTTGATGTATTTATATGAATATCAAGGTGTTATAAGGCTGAATTGAAACAAAGCGATGGTTCAGACCACATAGTAGCATAAGCTGTATTGGAATTACAAAATCTCTCTGCCAAATGGGGAGGCCCAAATCAGGTTTTTTGATGGTCATGTTGAAATATACATAATAGTAATAAAAAAACTATGGAGTACTCGCATAATATAAACTAAAATAGGTTCTAAACAGTCACTACCTCATAGAACAAGGCGTTTCAAGCAATGGATTTCTGGAGATGAAGAGGAAATGGGAAGGAAAGTATGGATCAAGTCATTTTGAAGGTAGTTTATCCTAGATAAGCACTATGTTGTGGTTATCATTTCAAAAAACCATGTTTGGTCTTTATTTTATGAAAATAAAAATTCAAAATGGTTTTAAAACTCAATATATTAGGAGATCATGCTAGTGAGTTTAGAGCATGTTGCTGAGATGGAGCCTAAGACATACATTTCAGGGTGTCTTCGTACCATGGTGAACTGTGACCTAGAAAAATAAAATGAAATACTTTAAATTAAATTCTATATATCATGGAATGAAATTTAGGGATTTAATTCAAATAAAATAGGTGAATCTAAAAACACTAAAATCATGTGGAGAATTAGAGTGATCATGGAGCTTGGAGAAATAAGGTGTAATATAAACCATTGATGGTAAATAATGGAAGTTGGAAATTATTATTTAATATACCTATGGTTACTTTGGAAGGATAGGAAGTAAATTGAAAAACATGGTGGAAAGGAAATGGAATTTATTAACATATCAAGTTCTTTAATGATAGATAGATCAAATAGGAATAAGTTACATTGACAAACTTAACTCGTTAAAGAGTTAAAGATATAGTGGAATAAGAATAATTTCAATGTGAAATTGTTTTTAATCTAGTGTAGTTAGTGACTATTGTGATAAAATTGTGGAAGACAGTGAATTGAATCTCTCATAATAGTTCAATATCATCTGTTTATTGTGAAATTCATAGACTCATCTCTTCACATCAATTAGTTTATCTCAACTAGTATTAGAAAAGAAGATTGTAGTGAAGTGAAACATAACATCACATCTAATCAGGACTAAAGATTCAAGGATATTTAGATCCTTATACTGATATTGAAGAAACCTTCATTTTTATAAATTGTTAAAGATACTCTCACATCCATTAACTATCTTTTACTTCACAAAATAAGTGTGTGGATGAGAATAATATAGAGTGTCCCTTGGGTGTGATAGTGAGTCTTTCTTAAAAATTTTAAGGGAGGTGGCCTTGAAATGGAGTGACCATGACTAAAAATATTTTATCCATATAAAAGTGCATGATAGTGGATTTTGGTACACTGACACATCTCCATATGTATGCTCTTTGGATTATCCATTAGTAGTGAACCAAATAAATTCCTTAAGTACTTGTGCTTTACTTTATTGCACATGTGTGTGATATTTTCTATGATTTACAACAAGAGAAAGGTAGATTAAATGTGTTCCTTAAAATGAGGGAATAAGATTCATACAAGCATGGGACTTTGAAGAAGAAAATGTTTTGATCTGGTGTGCACTCTGATTCACTCCCCCTTTAAGGGTGCCTATATTCAACTTGGTCCCAACAGTTTCCCTAAAAATATATCAAACTAAATGACTAAAATTAGTACAAATATACCATTTAACATAAAATAATACCTTCTTTTTATATCCTTTGTGGGAAACCTTGTTCCTTATTCCAATTATTGGTGTAAGTGACTAGTGTAAGAGACTCTGGGGGGTGAATCAAAATATGGCCACTTTCAATCAATTATAGTTTATTTTCAATTAACCCTATCATTATCTTAATGGATCTTAACCCATTATTATTAGAGAAATTATTTATAATTTTTATCTTAGTTGGTTGTTTAAACCACACCCACACATTCAAAAAAACAAATCAATTATATGAAATAATTATTTATTTGGTTCACCTTTAATATGGAGGCCACTCCATGATGGTTTCAGATGTAATGGAATCCCCTATTGGGCTAATGTCCAACTCAGATTTTGTAAAATTCGATGGATCATTCAAAATGTAAAATATTTAAATTTCGTTACCGATGAAATTTTTTCCAAAGGATATTAACAAATAAAATGTCGAAACCAAGATAAGATATTTTTCACATCAATTGTATAATTAATTTAAGCACAAGTTGAAAGGATACCTTTTTATTGAGATCTTTCTTCATTGAGGATGTTGATTATTCTAACCTGATAGGAGTAGAGTTATTTCACTATGAGGACCCACCAAAGTATATCCCCTATAACAGTTATCTACATGTGTTGTTATGATCTCTAAACAATGTCGATGAATCATTAAGTGCTAACGCATTTGATTGATTGTCATGCATTATTCCCCTTTGAGCGCTTCACATTCCTTCAGGCTTGAAGGAATCTCTCTTATTCTTCTTATTATTGAGAGGATGATAGAAGGAAGAATATCTAGAGAGAAATTTGTTGTGTAAAATAATTAACCTACTCTAGAATTTAATAACATACTATTTATAGACCTAGGGTTAGGGTTTAATATTTAATTAATTTCACAATGAACCTTTAATAAAATATTAAACCTTGAGAAAACCCATGTAATCTAATAAAATAATAATATTATTTTATTCCATGTCGTGCACTAACTGATGAAATGATAAATATTATTTTACGATCTTGCAAAGTAATATATATCATCGCACCTAACCTCAGTCCACTCTTCCTCCTCAACATTTATCTAATACCCAAATAAACATTCTTATTAAATATTTATTCATTCAATAAATAAATAAATATTTTTTAATATTAACATATCTAGATAAATTAAATTTTTATAAATAATTATTTATTTATTAAGGCATGAATACCAAGAGATAAATAAATATTATATATTCACATAATTAAAAAATTACCTTATGAATAAATATTTATTTAATATTTGTGATCATTTAATAAATATTGAATAAATATTAGCTCCCAATCTAGAGAATAATATTTATTCAAATTGTTAAATATAAATAATATTTAACTAAGATCAAAGGAAATACTTTATTTGTGAGCCTCTAAGACTCTTTCTCAGTGGAATTGGGTGGGCTTATCTAAAGACCAAGATTAATATCTAATAACATATCAAGGAACCCATATATGAAGAAGATATATTGCAATTACAAAACCATATTCTAATGCTCAATGTTTAATTTAATTTCTTTTTCATAATATCTCATCAAGCATGTTGTACACCCATGTCATCAACATATATGCTTGATATGTCTATCTTTGTCTACCTAAAATAAAATCATCATTACACCATGACCATGAAATTTAATGTGAAGGTTCCATTTCAATCAAAGGGTCAAGATATAAAATTCCATAAATATTTAAGGGATGAATTCTTCCTTGACTTATTCATTAATAATATATCATTTCAAATGCACCCAATGTAAAAAAATTCAACATAAATTTTCTCTCCATGGTTTATGACAACATCAAAGTGCATGAGTCGTGACATGCATTAATAATAATATTAAATTATAAGGATCATTACATTTTCTCTCATAAAGGAAAATCCAATGAAACATAAATATTTGTATTTTCTATAGGCGGGTATGTTCTTATAATCTTCCATCTTGGAGACTACCAAGTGCGAACTTCATGTGATGAAGTCTCATCTTCTTATGAGTAGTCACACCTAATAGTCAACATACTATTTTCACCATCATAGAATTTTATCCAAATATAGAATAGGTTTTAGGAATATCATCATGGAATTTTCAATGTTCTTATCATAATGGGGAACTGTTATACCCTTTTTCAGTATAATAGATACTCTAGGACATTATTACATTAAAGTCACATAAAACTATAAATGATATGTAATAAGATATTTTAATTAATATTCACTTCATTTAATATAAATGAAATCCAAATTATAAATAGTTGGTTTTATTACACCAACTCTAATATATTCCCACTTGGACTAGATCCAAATTTCAACAACTTTCTGTTCTCTAGATCTCACATGATAGTCATCTTTTTTCTAAGTTAAAGATTTAGTTAAGGGGTATTCCATGTTTTATTTTATGGAAACTCTACTTACAGTGACATTACCAATCTAAGAAAAATCCCTCAATAGATGATATTTATGAAGTATGTTATTTTATACAGATTTGACCATGGATCCTTCAAAAGATACACCACTATAATGTTATCAAAAATAGATTATGATGGGCCTTTACTATTAGGTGCCACATCAAGATCTTGGATGAATTTGAGAATCCAAACTAATTCTCTAGCTACCTCAAAATCTATAGTATACTTAGAATATTCTATAGAATAAGTGACCACATCATTATTTGAGATCTTCCATCTCACATCACCTCTATTTATAATGAATATGTATCCCGACTATGATTTTTTGATCATCTTGATCTATTTGGAAACTATAATCTTTATATCCTGTGATGACTAGTCCTTTATCTCCTCCATATACAAGGAATGTATCCTTAGTATGCCTCAGATACTTAAGTATAGTCTTGACTATCATACAATGGTCACCTGGGTCAGTTTTATATCTTCCTATCATGCTTAAAGCATAGGTGTAATCTAGCCTTTTATATAGCATAACATACATGACTGACCAAATCATAGACGCATACAGAGTTTTTTCCATCCTATATCTTTCTTCACATTTCTGAGGACACATTTTCTTAGAAAGATGAATGGAATTTTACATTGAGAAAAATTCCCTCTTAGATTGTTCTATATTGAATCTCTTTAATATCTTATCAATGTATGTACTTTTACTTAGAAAAAGAATCCTCTTAGATCTATCACGATGGTTCTTGATCCCAAGAATATATGTTTCTTCACCCAACTCCTTCATAGATAATCATGTATTAAACCAAACCTTAAAAAATTGTAAGACTAGTATTTCATTTCTAATGAGTAGTATTTTTTCAATATAAACTCTTATAAAAATGAATGGACCCCTATTAGACCACTTATAGGCACAATTATCACATTCCTTCTTTATGAAACCAAATTCTATTATGTCTTCATCAAATTGAATGTTCTGTGACTTGGATGATTTATTTAATCCATAAATGGATCTCTATAACTTGAATGCTTTGTTGGAATCCTTTGGAGTCACAAACCCTTCAGGTTGTGTAATATAGACATCTTCTTAAAGGATCACTTAATGAAATCTATTTTGACATCCATATACCAAATATTGTAGTCATGGAAAAATACTATGGAAAGTAGGATTTTGATTGATTATAGCATAGAAAATAGTGAAAATATTTTTTCATATTTTATGCCTTAATGTTGTTTAAAACTTTTTGAAACAATTAATGCATTATATAACTAAATTTTCTATCTATATATAGTTTATTCTTGAATACCCATTTACAAACAATAGGCTTTACATTCACTAGAGGATCTACCAAAACCCATAATTAGTTCTAATACATGGATTTTATTTCATAATTCATAGGTTTTTCCATTTGGTGGCTCTTATGCCACTTACTATTTCCTTATAGCTTACAAGATAATTACTAACAACTATTAATAATCCACCATCCTTGGTGACTATAAAATTATATCATTCTGGTTCTCTAACCTCTCTCATGCTTTTATGTAGTACTCATGTATATGGAAAATCCTCTTCCATAAGGATTTATGGAATTTTTTCCTATTCCAAATCCTATATATCTTGATCCTGGACTTCATCAATGTCTATATTTCTCCCACTATCTTCATTATAGATGTGATCCATTTCAAGAAAATTGTGATTTCAATTAATCATAACTTAATTATCTGAAGGATCATATAGGTAATATCCTTTAGTTTCCTTAAGATATCCTATAATGAAATAATTAATACCTTGGGGTGTAAGTTTATTTCCATAAATATCATTAACATATGCTTTTCAACCCTGTTATCATATATATAACAACATGGGTTTATTTTCATACCAAATGTGATATGGAAAACCAATTTCTACTTTAGATTGCACTCAATTTAGTATCTATGCTACTTTCTGTGATACATATCCCCAAAACGAAAATGGAATACTCAAATGAATGATAATTGACCTTACCCTATCTAACAGGGTTTGGTTCCTCCTTTTTATTACATCATTCAATTGTTGTGTATAAGGAGGATTATGTTGGGATAAAATTACAAACTCTTATAAATAATCATTGAAGTATTGATTAATATATTATCCATCATTATATGAATGAAGTTTCTTAATCTTCTTACCAATATAGATCTCAAATTCATTCTAATATTCCTTGAATCTATTAAAGGAAACTAACTTATACCTCATTATGTTGATATATCCATATATACTAAATCCATAAGTAAAAGTTATGATGTGAGTACCAACCCCTAGATTCAATAGGAAATTCTCCACACACATTAGTATGAATCATCTCAGGAAGCTCAGGGGCCCATTTACCTTTTCCACTAAATGGTTATTTGGTCATTTTTCCTTATAAGCATGCATGATATTCACAAAGTGGTTTTAGTTTGAATGAATCCAAAAAATCATCTTAGTGTAATCTAGTCAAACACTTCTCATTTAATGACCTAGCCAGTGATGTCATAGTTGAGTGTGGTATGAGTCATGTGAATTTTCTTCATTATTATTTTTTTGTTACTTGGTTTGTGTGATCCAACACATAAAGTCCATTATTTAAATATTTCATTCCATAAAAAGTACTTTCTTTATAAAAGAAGAAAAATTTATTTCCAAATTTGAAAATAAATCCATATTTATCAAGTTTGGAGACACAAATAATGTTTTTGGAGACTAAAGGAACATAATAACAATCTTTTATAACCATGATCATTCCAATCAACAATGTGAGGTGGTAGTCTCTAATAGTCAAAGTAGAAATTATGGATTTGTTAGCTACTCATAGATCTACCTCACCCTAGGAAAACTTCTAAAATCTACTTACTTACTATATTTAAATACATATATGAGCACCACATTTTATATCCAATACTCAATTTTTAGAAATAGATAGATTGAACTCAATAATGAATACTCTTGAAGCTTCCCCTTGCTTATTTCTATAGGTGTACTTTTTCTTCTGGTGGCCCTTTTTACCACATGAAAAATAGAAAGTGTCTTTTTCCCTTGCTTGACCCTTGACCCTCCTCTTATTGGAAGGAATTTGTGAAGAATATTTAGACTTTGGGTTAGTCTTGGATCACATCACTTATCATTTCATTTTATTCATCATAAGGATAGAACGATTTTCATACTTTATATCCCTTCTAACTTGGTGAAGTAGAGTGAGAATATGTGGTAGAGACTTCTATATGTTGTTTATATTTAATTTTACAAAAAAACTGAAGATTCTATGAAGAAGTGATGAAATAATGAGATCATTGAGTAGTTCTTAGAGAAGTTTAAACCCTAGAACCTCTAGGCACTCAATTTATCCAATAAGTTTGATTATGTGAGGTCCATCTAGTACACCTCCTTTGAAATTTATAATGAATATTTCCTTGTATATCTCAAACCATTCATGTCTTTCTCTCTCCTGATAAAGATCATGGAGATGTTGGTGCATGCTATAGGCATTTATGTTCTCATACGAATTCATTATTTCATTATACAAGGATTAAATCATAAAATATTGAACATATGGTAAAGAATTTAGGTGTTTTTTATAGACAAAAAACTCCTCATCACTCACCAATTTATCAGGCTAATTAGGGGTTAGATATTCTAGCACATAATATTTTTGTTCATGGCGCGACACTACCCATAGGCATATAAACCATTCAGAGAAGTTATTTCCAACAAGGATATGATTTTTCTCCAAAATTGATCACATGGATAAGGTGTTGGATGGACTTTCTATTATTCTACAATAATATAGCACGTTATTAGTAATCTTCTTGATTAAAATTATGTGAGATGTAAAAAATTAATTTTGTTAAGTCTCATACTATTTTATCAAGTCTCAGCATCTCCCACCATATGATCTTGACTATGGACATGAAAATCAAAAGAATGTGTTTAGGTTGGAAGTATTTCCAACTGTGGGCTTGCATCTCCTTATTATATTGAGTGGACTCCTCGATCTTGAAATCCTAACTCAAATTTCCTCAACATTATCCTCTAAATTTTTATTGAATAAACTATGGCCGTTAAATTCAATACAAGTTTGGTTAAGTGGGCCCATCATCTTAGTTAATACTCCTAGATAATTAAAAAATTTCTTGTATATGGCATGAACAGACAATTTAATTATGGTTTGTCTTAATTCATATAATTGAAGTCATAATGTCTTAATATTAACTTGAGATATTTTTTTATGTATAAATTTTCTTATTTTATCTTTTACATGTCTTTTTAATATTAAATAGAGTTTACTTGAGTGTTTAACCATGTACTGATAAAACATTTATGAAAAATAATTTTATTTTATTTCTATCTTTTCATACTAAATCATTTATTTATATGATAACAACCTTGAATCAATAAAATAAATCAAGAATAGATAGAAATAAAATAAATTAATTAATGATGTGATCATAATCTTATCTAATGGTTGATTTATTGACCAGATACTAAATAAACCTATGACCCTAGGAGGTAAATCCTTATTCCATTCTTGAAATTAGTTGTAGTACCCCACATTCTCACCTATGTATCACCTAGTTAGTTTCATCTCGGTTCCATATTGAACTACCTTTGCCACATTTCTTCCTTGAACTCAATATTTCCCCTTTAAATACTCCTTTTATAACGTATGTTTTATAACTCACACACAAGTGAGGGGATAAAAAGGATTGGTTAAGGGGAATTATATAAAATAACCTTGAATATATAGGTCCTAAATAATAAAGTATGGAGGAATGAAACATAGACCATCATATTTAATTTAATAATAAATAATTGTAAACTCATGCAATAAAATCGAATTAAATAAATTAATACATACGTAGGTCAGGTCAAATATCATGATCAGTCATACACATGAAACAACTATATATTTAAAAAATATAGCAAGCATTCATTTCAATTAATTATTCAATAAGATAAAATTCACATGAATTAATCTAATTAATTATCTTATTAATCAATTAATTCATTTTTATCATATTTAATCCAATTTTCCTGGATATTCTCATCAATTATGATTTTAAATAAAATAAGTAATTATATTTTATTTGAAATTTTATAAAATAGTACACTTCTTTGTACTTGGAATCAACTCAGTGAGTACCTTTCCAAACTACTCAGTGTAGTCCTTATTGTATACAACGCACTCACATGACATATTATATACACGACATGTGTCATAATTTCATGGCATGTACTTTAAAATTAATGACACAAAGAACACATGAAAATTAAATTGACGATATGATTTAATGTATGTTGATTCTTTAGTATTCAACAACCATACATGACTTGTAGTTTTGAATATTACACAGAATTAATTACGCATTTAATATAATATTAAAACTAAAAATGTTATGTACTATCGATTTAATTACTCGCAAAACTCAAGTCAGTGAGGTTTAATGTAGTAATTAATTATATTTAATATTTCCAAATAAATAGGTAAATTACATGGAATGTGAAAACCAACTGTACAATGTGTACTTTTCTTCGTCAAATGTTCATGGTACAAACCTAGGGACTTAGATCTTACTTCCCATAGACATTATTGAGGTACATGGTGTGTAGGAAGGATACAAGGCATGTACTTTAATTTTCACGGTTTCCAACCTATACGTGTAATGTATTAAATACATGTGGTGTATTAACTACATGACATGTCTTTTCCTTGTGTTTTCATCTATAAAAATACACAGACTACACGACATGTAAGAAATATACATGGAATGTAGTCTAGAAAAAATGTGTGTCAGTATAGCTGGTCAACATGTAGTGAATTTAATGCATGCAGTGTGTATTCAATACACGATGACCTGGGGTCCACATAGGTGTCTTGGTGTAATGAACAAGGATACACAGTGTGTAACAAAGGAGTACACACCATTTAACCCTATTTTATTCATCCAAAGTCCTTGGAACCTTTATATGGGTTCTTCATATGAGATCTTTGTTAATTATTAACTGATCTTAGTTATGTAAGTGATAAACAAAGATGGGTAAGAAGAGATTTCGATGATTAGAAAAATAATTAATAGAAATTGAAATGAAATTTTACTTTTAAATGAGTAATGATAAAAAATAAAATAAATAATTCTAAATTTTAATGTGTCTACTCTGATACCACTTGATGGTTTCGGATGCAAAAGAAGCTCTTATTCTTCTAATGTACAACTCATATTTTTTTAATTCAACGAATCATTCACAATATATAAGACATAAATGTTGTGACCATAAAAAACTTTTCTGACTAATATTTAAAAATAAAACATTGGAACCAAGAGAAGATACTTTTCATGTCAATTTTATGATTAATTTAAGAATAAGAAGAAATTTTACCTCGATCATGAGGTATTTCTTTATTGAGTATGTTGATCATTCTAACATGATCGGTGTAGTGTCGTTGTGTTGTGAGGACCCAAAGTAGAGCCCCTATAAAGTTGATCTACATGTTCTCCTTTAATATTTGAATAATTTCAATGAATCATCGAGTGCTAGTGTGGATGAATGATAATATCTCATTATTCACCTTTGATCGCTTCACCGTCCTTCAGGCTCAAAGTAATCTCTCTTATTCTTCTCGTTATTGAGAGGATGAGAGGAGGAGGATGATCTATAGAGGAATCAATTGTGCACAATGATTAACCTACTCTATAATGTGATAGAAGTCCATTTATAGACCTATGGTTAGGGTCTAATAGCACAATGGTCCTATAATAAATTATTAAACCCTGAGAAACCCAATGTAATCTAATAAAATATTATTATTATTTTATTTCATGGTGTTTACTAACTGGTGCAATGAAAAATATTATTTTATGCTCCTGAAAATTAATATTTATTTTTGGACCTAATCTTGATCCACTCATCCTTCTCAGTATTTATTGAATACCCAGATAAATATTTCTATTAAGTATTTATTCATTAAATAAATAAATAAATATTCTATTCATATACTGATGAAGAAATGTTTACTTAATATTCACATAGCTAAATAAATTATTTATTTAATAAATAATTAATTATTTATTATGGTGTACATAATAAGAGATAAACAAATATTATATATTCACATAATTAAAAAATTACCTTATGAATAAATATTTATTTAATATTTTCAATTATTTAATAAATATTGAATAAATATTAACTATTGATATTAATAATAATATTTATTCTAATTGTTAAATATAAATAATATTTAAATGGGATCAAAGGAAACACTTTGTATATGACCCTATGGGCCTCTTCCTTAGTGGAATTAGGTGGGCTTTCATAAATTCTAAGATAATTGACAACCAACGGGTCAAGGCACCCACTGTGTAAGAAGATGTGTTGAAACAATAAAACCAAATATGAATGTTCACTATGTAATATAATCCCTTTTCCATGATATCTCATCAATCATATTGCATACTCATGTCATCAACCAATATGCTTGATATGTATTTCTTTGACTACTTGAAATAAACTCATCGTTACAGCATGAACATGGAATTTAATGTGACGATTCAATTTCAAACAAAGGGTTGAGATATCAACTTCCATAAATATGGAATGGAAAATCCCTCCATGACTTTTTCATTAATAACATATAACAGAGTCATATTTTTCATGTTCATTTTGATTTAAAATATAATTTTTTTGAAATTTAATTAATTAATTTTGATAGTATTTAATTTTTTTATGTTCTTTGGTTGGATATGGAGTCTGATAAAAAATTAAAAAAATGATTATAGTGGGACACAAACACTTCATGCCATGCAGATTCACATTGTGGTATGAAACCAGATTTTTGAAGCTATATTGAAGACAAACCAAAGTCAAGGACATATCAAAGACCAACTCCCAAGATCAAAAATGAAAAACCAAGATGAAACATAGAAAAATTGGCTGGAAAATTTCAATTCACATCATGAATAATATTCATGATGTGAATCTCAAAAAAATACATGACGTGAAAAAAAAAATCGTGAAAATTTTGACCCCACACATTACATATCTTGAATATACTATTCACAACCTAAAATCTTTTGAAAATAAGAGGAATAACCCCACACATTACACATATTTAATTTCATTCATGACATAAAACCCATGGTGTTAATGAGGAAAATGGTAGTTTTGAAGAGAATTTAGGACTGCCGCCTCTCATTTATGACTTATAACACCCGTGCAACACCATGATTGACCTAGACCGATTTTATTTCTACATTTATGGCACCTTAGGAATGATATATTCCTATAAATAATAGTCTGGGTGGATTTAAGGGGATGAATCATCAAGGGGAATCTTTGGATGATGGCCCACTGCAGATTTGTTTCCTTGCTATCCTTTTCTTTTTTTCTTCATTCTACGATGTCTCCCTTCTCCAAAATCAACTCAACTTTCCCATCCATAGAGGGTAGTTCCTATGAGTAATCAAGAAAGGGATAGGCTTTACCAACTATTATGTTTGACTTTCTACTTTTAATTGAATAAACCTTTTCTTTTTCTTTTATAAATTGGTTTTGATTATTTATTCAGTTTTTAATTTTGAATGCATCTACACTATGGTTATATTATTTTTATTTCAATTTCCTTGGTTGATGATACATATCTATCTCCACCCAATTCTGATCAATTTTCCATAGAAAATATTATATTTTGGTGGTGAGTGTTTGGTTATTGTCAACACATGTGATAAATTCTGACAAAAACTATTGTTAATTAGGGAATAACAATTCTCAATTGGTAATTTCTTTAATTTATCAAAAGGACATGTTACAAAACCAAGATCAAAGGAAGGAGGGTAGATCGATTGAGACTTGATTATGAATTCTCTAACCATCACCATTTTTCCAAGGGGAGAGATGAATAAATAGAGTATTCTCTCTCTTACCATCTAGTATAAGTATAATTGGTAAAAATTGGAAACAATGATAGCATGACACTAGGTTTAGACAAACTTGTTCTAGCTACCATATTTCATCAATTATTTTTAATCAATCAATTTAAACTTGAAAAATCCTGGATTTTCAAAGAGGTATGAGCACTTAAGTTACTATTAAAAACCTCTTGTTTTATGCTAGTATTGTGCACAAGGGTATAAGGAGAAGTTCAAGAGAGTATGGGGCTCGTTAAAAGTCTGAATCTCCAAAATTTAGAAAGGAAAACTGAGTTGTATGATTAGCACATGATTAGTACTAACTGTGTGACCCAATCATGTGGATTGGTCCAATGTTCTGCCTAGGGTTGCACATTTTTTCTTAACCATGCAACATATTATGCACATCCGTGTAAGTGTTAGAGACCCTATGGAAGAAGCATTTTGCATGGTCAAACCATGTGCCTAGCCTATTCAAGGGGTGTTCTTGGACAATGGTTGTTGCGTAGTTGGTGCACAGTTTGGACAACCATGTAACCAAAATGTGTGACCCTTAAAAAGCGTGTAAAATGATGATTTTCCCATATTTTATTTTTAACTCATGTCTCATTTTTATTTTCCCTTCCACATATAGTAGCTCCCTCCTCCATTTTAATCCCTCTATGCCTAAGCTAGGCTTTGAGTTATATCACCTATCTGAGCACAAAATCAACCACTATTTATCACATTGGATTCTTCTTGGTGAGAGCTTCAACCCATTTCCTTCTTTTCTTAGTTTCTATCATTATATTCTACACTATTTTTGTTTAAGATAACATTACCTATTTTCATTTTATTTGTATATTTTGATGATTTATTCCATTCACTAGTGCAAAAAACGTTATTTACGTCACCATTTTTTACGTCGGTTATATATAACCGACGTGATAATCTGTGAAACGTGGTTTTTTATGTCAGTTATTTTATAACCGATGAAACAAATGCAGTGAGTAGATTTTTAACGTCGGTTATTTTAATAACCGACATTAAAAATCGCACGTGTTCGGTTTTTACGTCGGTTATAAATCAACCGACGTAAAAAACAAAAGCGCGGGGGTTTTTTACATCGGTTATTTGACAACCGACGTAAAAAACGAGATATCTACGAGTTTTTTACGTCGATTATAAAATAACCGACGTAAAAAACCAAAGCGCGGGGGGGTTTTAGGTCGGTTATAAAATAACCGACGTAACAAAACAACCCACAGAACGTTTTTTACGTCGGTTATACAATACCCAACGTAAAAAACTGTGATTTTTTATGTCTTTTTTACGTTGGTTATAGAATAACCGACGTAAAAAACCAACATGCGGATTTTTTTACGTCGGTTAAAAAATAACCGACGTAAAAGCAGTTGTATCTGATGCATTTATAACGTCGGTTATTATAATAACCGAAGTTATAAATGTAAAAAAACAGTTTATAACGTTGGTTATTAAATAACCGACATTATAAAACATTTAAAAAATTAACAAGCCTCGTGGATTGTCATTTACGTTTTTTCGATCGACAGTCTGGCGGTTCGTCTCTCTCGTGCGGTAAACCCTAATCAACTAATCGATCTCACTGCGTTAAACTCGTTTTTCCTTCATCGTTTATCATATTTACTCTCCTCGAATCTATCATCTCAACTTGCATCACTCAAGTAATCCTTCCACGAATTTATTTCGTTAATTTTTTTTCCGGATAGTTTATATTTATGTTTTGCGATTTTTGTGTTTAAACTAGGTAAGATTCTTCGATTTTGAACCCTATTACCTCTTTTTTCCATCATCATCTTATTTATCATCCCTAGATCTATTAGATCGACTCGCAATATTCATGTAATCCTCAACCACTTTTATTTAGTTTGTTTTTGTTTCGCGAATGCCCGACATTGATGGTAATTTTTGTTGTCATTAACAACTAATGATCTCATTCACCTATATTACTGCATAGAATGGTTATTGATTAAATGTACAAATTCGGAAATGATATTTCATGTATTGTTGCTGCTTATGTTTATCCTCTTTTATATGAGAATCTATTAGACATATAATATAATGACTGTTGACCTCTATGGACCTTCGATGCATCGCTATGTCTCATGATTCCAAATAAAAATGGGTTCTGCTGAGGGCTTACCCTAGTATTTTTTGAGGCCTTGGCCAAGGCCTCGACAATATGTTTAAGATTTCTAGAATTATCCATTACCTCATTATGATATTAGTTATCGAGAAAACTTGTGATCATTTGACTAGTTGAATATCAATGGTTATTTTTAATTATCATACGATCATTTAAGTAGCCATATTTAATAATATTTAATTCCATTTATTTCATGCTGAAGTATATATTAAATTAATGTGTTTTTAGTTGTTCACCATGCCTAGTTTTTATATGTAAACCATTGTTTGGGGGGTTGTCCAGGGGGGTGGGGGCTGTCCAGAGGGTTGGGGGTGTCCAGGGGGTGTCCAAGGGGGTGGGTGGTTGTGGGGGGTTGTCCAAGGGGGTGGAGGCCTGTCCAAAGGGTTTTGGGGGTTTTCTGGGGGGTGGGGGGATATCCAGAGGTTGGGGGTGTCCAGGGGGGTATCCAAGGGGGTCGGGGTGGGGTGGTGTCCAGGAGGGGTGGGGGGTGCTGTGTGGAGGGGTGGGGTGTTGTCCAGGGGGTGGGGGCTGTCCAAATGGTTGGGGGGTATCCAGCGAGGTGTCCAAGGGGGTAGAGGGTGGGGGTGGTGTCCAGGAGGGGTGGGGGTGTTGTCTAGAGGGGTGGGGGTTGTCCAGGGGGTTGGGGGTTGTCCAGAGGGTTGGGGGTGTCCAGGGGGGTGTCCAAGGGGGTGGGTGGGTGTGGGGGGCTTTCCAAGGGGGTGGGGGCCTGTCCAGAGGGTTTTGGGGGTTGGCCGGGGGTGGGGGGATGTCCAGAGGGTTGGGGGTGTCCAGGGGGGTGTCCAAGAAGGTGGGTGTGGGGGGGGTGCTGTCCAAGGGGGTGGGGGCCTGTCCAAAAGGTTTTGGGTGTTGTCCGGGGGGTGGGGGTTGTCCAAAGTGTTGGGGGGTGTCCAGGGGGGGTGTCCAAGGGGGTAGGGGGTGGGGCGTTGTCCAGAGGGTTGGGGTGTCCAAGGGGGTAGGGGGTGGGGCGCTGTCCAGAGGGTTGGGGTGTCCAGGGGGGTGTCCAAGGGGGTGGGGGGTGGGGGGTGGTGTCCAGGAGGGGTGATTTTCTCCATCTGAATTTTTATTTTAAATATGATTTGATTCTCAGGTTTACTCCATTCTCTCCAATTTTCTATAAACCATGTAGGCGCCATGGTTTTCTTTTATTCAATGGAATTTAAAACTGTTATATATAACTATATTTTCTTTTAATAATAATATTCAAGCATATTTTTTAAAATACGCATAGATTTGTTTTATATTTCAAATTTTTTTTACATTCAAATTATGATTTTTTCCATATAAACTTATATTTTTCTTATCTTAAAAATATATATATTTTTGATATTTGTTATAGGTAATAATGAGTCGAAGTTGGATTATGGCACATCGAATGAGAAATGAATATGAGGAAGGTGTTTATGCCTTTTTGGAATTTGCTAAACGAAATGTTCCAAGTAGTGACATTTTTTTCTGTCCATGCCTGAAATGCTTGAATATGAAGAATTTGAAAAGTAGAGAGATAAAAGATCATCTGATATGTCATGGTTTTAATCCAAGTTACAGCCCTTGGATTTGGCATGGTGAAACTGGACAAAATGTCACTGATGATGATGATTCACAAGATGGTAACTCCGATGTAATTGAAGAAATAATTCGCGACATTGTAGCAGAACAAATTGAGATAGAACCGACAGTTGCGCGTCTATATGGTGATGCTGAAAAACCATTATGTCCTGGTTGTACAGATTTTATGGTTTTTTCGGCGGTGTTAATATTGATTAACCTGAAGGTGAAACATGGATGGAGTGACAGAAGTTTTACAGAGCTTCTACAATTGATGAAAGACATTATTCCAAAAGATAACGATCTTCCAGATTCACATTACAAGGCCAATAAAATATTATGCCTGATGGGATTGGGATACAAGAAAATACATGCCTATCCGAATGACTACATTATATATAGGAAGGAATATGAATTTCTATCAGAGTGTCCTAAATGTGGGACATCACGGTATAAGGTGAATGAGAAATCATAGGCTGATGTAGAGATTACAAAGCTCCCTTCAAAGGTATTTTGGTATCTTCCTATAATTCATCATTTCAAACGTTTATTTGCTAATTCACATGATTAAAAAAGGTTAATATGGCATGCTGATGAGTGGTTATGTGATGGAAAAATACGTCATCCAACTGATTATCCATAATGGAAGAAAATTGATGCGCAGTATTCTACATTTGGAAATGAAATAAGAAATCTCAGATTAGGGTTGTGCACAGATGGAATAAATCCATACCGAACCCTCAGTAGCACACATAGATCATGGCCTGTTTTATTGGAAATTTACAACCTCTCTCCTAAAGTTTGTATGAAGCGCAAATATGTCATGTTGAGTATAATGATCTCTGGTCCAAAGCAACCTGGCAATGATATTGATGTTTACTTGTCACCGTTGATTGATGATTTGAAACTGTTATGGGCTGATGGTATTAGGGTGTATGATTCTTATAAAATGGAATATTTTCAACTGCATGCAGTGCTTTTTTTCACTATAAATGACTTCCCAGCGTATGCAAATTTTTCTCGATACAGTGTTAAAGGGCATAAAGCATGTCCAATTTGCGAACAACAGACGTCATATTGTCAATTGCATCATGGGAGGAAAACAGTGTACATGGTTCATTGAAAGTTTTTGCCTATAGATCACCCTTATAGAAGACTAAAAAAGGAATTCAATGGCTCACAAGAATTTGATACTTCTCCAAAACCTTTATCCCCAGATCTATATTTTGAGAGGGTGAAAAACCTTGATGTGACATTGGGAAAGACACAGAAATCTGGTAATGATAGACATATTTGGAAGAAAAGGTCAATATTTTTTGAGATACCATATTGGAGGTATCATGAAGTTAAACATAATATTGATGTCATGCACATGGAGAAGAATATATGTGATTGTTTGATTGGAACATTGTTAGATATTAAAGGAAAGACTAAAGATGGGTTGAATGCAAGATTAGACTTACTATCAATGGGAATACGTTTGGAGTTAGCTCCCACTCCTAAAGGAAGACGAACATTTCTTCCCCCGGCTTGTCATACATTATCGAAGAGGGAGAAAATTATCTTTTGTCAGTGTCTTCATGATATCAAGGTGCCTCAAGGTTATTCTTCAAATGTAAAAAAAATTGTCTCGTTGAAGGACTTAAAGTTGGTAGGTATGAAATCACATGATTTTCACGTCATGATGCAACAAATTCTACCAGTTGCATTGCATGTAATATTGCCCATTCGTGTCAGAAAGACTATGATAAAGTTGTGTTATTTTTTCAATTCAATTTTTAACAAGGTGATTGATGTGAATGCTTTGAACATTTTGGAAAAGGATGCAATTTTTATACTTTGTCAATTGGAAATGTATTTTCCTCCAACTTTTTTTGATATAATGGTGTATTTAATGATTCATCTGGTTCGAGAAATAAATCTTTGTGGACCTATATATCTTCGTTGTATGTATCCTTTTGAAATGTATATGAAAATATTAAAGGGGTATGTTAAAAATCCATATCGAACTGAAGCCTCCATTATTGAAAAGTATATTTCTGAGGAGGTAGCAGATTTTTGTACGAGCTACTTGGCTGCGGCGCAACACATAGGTTTGCCTCCATCTCGCCATGAACGAGTTAATAATGAGGGAAAGGGGATTTGTGGCTTGAAAGTCAAATCATTGTCAGCTGAACAGATGAAGAAGTTAGAATCATACATCTTGAATAACATAGCTGATTCTCAACTGTATATCACATTGCATATTAATGAGTTGAAACAATGTCATCCAAAGAAGAAAGAAATGTGGATTTTGAATGAGCACAACAAAACTTTTTTGTCGTGGATTAAAAAGACTTTGCTTGGTAGATTAGATGTATCAGAGACATTAAAATGGATAGTGGGTGGTCCATGTTTAAATGTGATAGCATGGTCCGGTTATGACATTAATGGCTATACATTTCATACGAAAGCTCAGGACAATAGAACTGAAGTTCAGAATAGTGATGTATTGGTGTTTGCAGAAGAAATGCATTTTTCGAGTGCTAAGGACAAAAACCCAATTTCTGCATCAAGTGCATATTATGGACTAATTGAAGACATATGGGAGGTTGATTACTTTAAAATTAAAGTTCTTATTTTTAACTGTAAATGGTTTATCGGTAACAATAGTGTCAAACACGATGAATTTGGAATGACACTTGTTAATCTGAATAGATTGGAAGACACAACTGATTCTTTTATAATGGAAACACATGAAAAACAAATTTTCTATGTAGTAGACCAATCAGATATGCAGTGGGTTGTTGTTTTACAAGGGAAAAACAATATGTTGGTGGGGGATGAAGTTGATGAAGATGCTGATTTATGTGAGATACCTACTTCCATGGAAATATTAATAGAACATAATGATGAGCATGTTCAAGACATGGTTTTTACCATAAGGAACGATCACGACGAAGGAATTTGGGAAAAAAATCCATTTGTACATTCCTAAAATTGCAGGTAACATATGTTTATTTCTTGTTTACATTTATTTTTTTCATAAATATTAGATGTTGTAAGTTTTTTATTTATTAAAACATGTTTTAAAACAAAATAAGTATAAGTTTTTGTTTGTTTTAAGTTTGTTTAGTTTACTTTATCATGTTTACCCTTACATGAATTATATATCTATTATTTTTTTTCAGTGAAAATAACTTTACCATGTTTACCAGGTTTACCATGTTTACCATGTTTACCATATTTACCATCTTTACCATCTTTACCATTGTTTAACATGCTTACCATATTACCAATGTTTACTATTACGTAACTTAGTACACTTTTCTATTTTCTGATTACAGTAGTATTAAAATATTTGAATTTGTATATTTTTGAACTAACGTTTTTTTTTTGATTTGAAGGATAATGACAGATCATTCAGTTGATCAACCACATGATTCTGGAGATGATCATATTGGTCATACCTCTGGGGAGGAACATTCACATGATTCTATTACAACAAAGAGTTCAAAGGTTGGTAAACGTGGGTGCACACGTTTACCAAAATTATTTGTTGCCCGTACGCAAGATCAGAGGATAGTCGTTGAGTTTGATGATGATTATATTCCTAGAGGTCCAAATGCAAAAGATTTTAAGAGTTTTGTAGCAACTCTGGATAAGAGAAAAGTAATCATTTTGTATGATGACTGGAGAAGTGTGGATAAATCGATAATCTCTCAGTTATGGGAGACGATTTTGGTAAGATCTTTTGCTATTGTTTGAATATTCTTTAAATGTTTCTAGTATATATAATATTTTTAACCTCTTCTTTATCAGATGACATTTGATATTCCTGACACTGGAGGAGTCAGGAAGAAATGCTTATCGTTGGATTCCAGGAGATGGAGGGATTTCAAATCAACCCTCTCATCTGATTTCATTTATGTTCATAGGAGTCATGACAATCCATGTCGTATATATCCTTTTATAGATGAAGACACATGGAGATAGTTTTTTGAAAGTAGAAGAAAAGAGTCATTTTTGGTAAGGGCAGTGTAAACTTTTATAAGATTTCTTATATAAATGATATTATTAACGTTTTGTTAATTGTTTATTATTCTTAATTTACAGCAAACAAGGAAAGCTCATCAGGAGATCCAATATAAAAATGTATACCCTCGTAGTTTATCTCGGGGAGGGTATGCATTATTAGAAGAAAAAATGATGGAAGAAAAATTTCAACAACTAAGAGATGAGTCTTCAAGCTCTTGAGAGGTGGCCCCTCCATCCCCTCCATCTAGACAGGAAAAATGGAAGATAGATTAGAAGGGAAAAAAAGGGCAATATCTTTCGGATGAATCGAGAATCGTAGATGAGAGGATTGTAAGATATATATTTTATTTATTTAAGTTAACCATTTTCTTCATATAATTTCAATCATTACAGAAATGTTCAATTAATTAATACAGGACTCTCTTGAGGAGCAGAGTTCACAGGGGACATTTACAGCTACTGGGAGGGAAGATATTTTATCTGTAGCATTGGGAAGGCCCGAACATCCTGGTCGTGTAAGAGGATATCTGGCAGGTGTATTGGTAAGAAAAGTGTTGCCATGTTCTTCAACTTCAAACGTTGAGGGGGTTTATAGAAAAAAAATTGAATCCTTGGAGGCTGAAGTCCATAATATTAATGCGACGATGGAGGAAAAGATTAGAGCGTCGGTGAAGTCTATGTTTGTAGACATGCAAAGACAATTTCAGACTGCAGCTCCCACTCCTCCACCTCCCCCTGCAGACCCCATTATTTATCCTCCACCTCCGCCAGTAGCTCCCACTCCCCCACCTCAGCCTGCTGACCCCATTTTTTATCCTACTCCTCCGCCATAGATTCCTACTTATTGCGAGTTGTATGTTGATGATTCTCAGCAGCATATAGTAGCATGTGGGTTGGTATATTGTATAAGAGATACAGTTCATCATCAACAATTAGAGGTAGAGAATCATAGGGTCACTGTACAGGATATTATAGATAGATCAGCTCGGGTACCATTACCTACAGATGAGGTGGCGATAGTTGGACATAGTATCGGCCATTTTTTAATTTGTCCATCTAGACTTCTTCAACTCATTGCCATAGAGGTATGAATGTTATATCTTTTATTTTATTTTTTTTATTAAAGTTGTTTTATAATTTGAAAACTAATATATTTTTCAATTTATTTTTACAGGAATACTTCAAAGGTAAAGAAATACTGTATAGACAACAACAAAGACAAATATCCATGACATCAGATACAGATTCTAGTAGTCTTGAAAGATTGTAAAGATATTCAAATTTATTGGCGGGTCAATATGAGTTTCCAATGGAAGCTCATGTTTGTGGACGTGAAATAAATGTGGGGATTATAAAAACTGATATCATGGATCTTGTTACTGGAGATAAGTTGGGCATCAACGTGGTGAAAAATTTTTCCATGTAAGTCTTAACACCTTTTCCCTGCGTTATATTTATTAAAAATGTATACTTATATCTGCTTTGTATTATGTATCTTTATAAAATTTGTGAGAGTAATGAGCTGACAGATGTATATGGATTCATGGACCCGCAATTGATTTCCCCTGAAGCATGTTCATTAGATGAGGAAAAAATAATGCTTTATATTGCTAAAAGACTTGGAAAGAATATAGTCACACAATGTTGGACGATGCCTTTTTGTGAGAGGTATGAAACACATATCTATCAAAGAGTTAATTGTATTTTAACATAAAAAACCACTAACGTTAAATTTCCTTTTATCAGTGATCATTGGATGTTAGGGGTTTTTTTCCCAAGAGAGAAAGCACTTTATTGGATATGCTCTGTCCATGATGATGTGCGGGAAAGTTTTAAGAATATATTGGAAAAGTAAGTTTGAATTTCTCAATAGTTTTATATATTATAATGAATTTTAAATTTACCTCATTAGTATTATTTTCTAATAGGGCATGGGCCTGCTTTCAAAAAAACACAAAGAAAAGGAATGCAAAGATCAAATATGTAAATGCAAAGGTAAATATCCATTTATAATTTATACTTTTTGATTTATTACATTAAAATAATATATTGAATTTACACTCATTCAAACAGAATTGTCATGAATAACAAGGCGTCATCGAATGCAGATATTATATATTAAGATTTATGTATGAAATAATAACAACTGGGACAGTAGTGAATTTTGACCTGGTAATATTTCCTATTAAACTTTTCCATAATATTTCAATTTGATTTACTCACTATACACGTTAACTACTATCCTTTTCATTTGTAGATTTTTGATGACCCTCAACCCTATAATGCTGAAGACATCAAACACTTACAAGTGGAGTGGTCAAATTATTTTACAGGTTTGATTAAATTTTAGTTGTTTGTAATGTAAAATGTAATTTTGAATATTTTCGTTGTAATTGTGTATTTGGTAGTCATTTAGGTTGGATTTAGTTTTTTTTTGAAGTTGACAGTGTAAGTTTTGAATGTTATATATGTGAATGTTTAATTTTTCTCTACTTCTTGTTTTGGTCTACTTATGATGGTTTTTTTAGTATGGATTCTGGTCTGGGGGGGAGGGGTTTCAAGGGTGTGGGGGGTGTTCAGTGGGGTTGGGGGTGTCCAGGGGTCTTGGAGGGCTGTCCGGTGGGGTGGGGGGTATACATGAGGGTGGGGGGGTTGTCGAGGGGTGCTTGGGGCTGTCTAGGGGGTTGGGAGTCCAGGGGTGTGGTGGGGGCTCCAATGGGGTGGGGGGTATACATGAGGGTGGGGGGTTGTCTCGGGGTGTTTAGAACTGTCCAGGGGGTCGGGGGCAGTCTAGGGGTGTGGTGGGGGCTGTCAAGTGGGGTGAGGGGGTGCTGTTCAGGAGGGTGGGGGTTGTAGAGGGGTGTTTGGGGCTGTCCAGGGGGTCGGGAGGCAGTCCAGGGGTGTGGTGGGGGCTCCAATGGGGTGGGGGCTGTCAAGTGGGGTGAGGGGTTGAGGGGGTGTTGTTCAAGAGGGGGGGGGCAGTCCAGGGGTGTAGTGGGGGGCTCCAATGGGGTGGGGGAGGGATTTCCAGGGTGTGGGGGGTATACATGAGGGTGGGGGGGTTGTCCCGGGGTGTTTGGAGCTGGACAGGGGGTCGGGGGCAGTCCAGGGGTGTGGTGGGGGCTGTCAAGTGGGGTGAGGGGGATAGGGGGTGCTGTTCAGGAGGGTGGGGGGGTTGTCGAGGGGTGTTTGGGGCTGTCCAGGGGGTCGGGGGGTAGTCTAGGGGTGTGGTGGGAGCTCCAATGGGGTGGGGGAGGGCTGTACAGGGGGTATACATGAGGGTGGGTGCTATCAAGTGGGGTAAGTTTTATCTGTTATCAATGTAAATGCTTAAATTTTCTTTAGTTCATGTTTTGATCTCCTTCTGTTTTTGTGGTATGAATTATTGATTTGGTTTTTGGTTGATTTTGGGGGAGAGCAGAGGACTGCAGTGGATTTTTTTTTAAAAAAACTTTCTTTCACGTCGGTTATTTTATAACCGACGTGATAAAGAAATCGATAAACGTTTATCACATCAGTTTTTTTCATAACCGACATGATAAACACATGTGTCATGGTTTATCATGTCGGTTATTGATTAACCGACGTGATAAACCCCTCCCGGGACCGGTTTAGCACGTCAGTTATTTAATAACCGACGTGATAAACCATAGCGTAGGAGTTTATCACGTCGGTTATTAAATAACTGACGTGATAAACTCCCCCGAACGTGTTTATGATGTCGTTTATTGTATAACTAATGTGATAAAGCCCCCCCCCCCCCCCGGTTTATCACGGTGGTTATATAATAACCGACGTTATAAACCCCGCCCCCCGGGTTTTTTCACGTCGGTTATTAATTAACCGACGTGATAAACACCGCGATGTTATGTTTGTTATGTCGGTTTTTAAATAACCGACGTAAAAAACTTTATTTATAACGTCATCCGTATTAACGTCGGCTAAAACTCGACATAAAAAATGAAAAATAACCGATGTAAATAACGTTTTCTACACTAGTGATTATAGATCAATTCAAAGGCCAAAAATAGATTAGGGGTCATCTACCAACATATGGTAGGTGTTATAGTTCTTTTCCATAAAAGTATCATTGTATTTATCATGCGCCATTGTGTTGTGCAATGAACTCCGCTGGTGATGCCTATTAAATGTATAATAAATTAAATTAAATGATAACCCATGATTAATATAGTCCTATCAACCTAAGAATTAATGCCTTATGTACTTTACCCAAGAATGATACCTAGTTCCCTAGTGGATTACCTTAGATGGGCTCAGTGGGCAATGATGTTATACCATAACATGAGCAATACTTGGTTCCCATTGTGGAATACCATATATGGGATCAATGGGTCATGACTTTAGATCATGAAGGGAGTGATATTGGGGTTCCACTTATAGATCTCCCTAGACAGACTCTTACAATGATGGATGCTTATAGTTCTCCTAGCATGATACTTGGGTTCCTCCTTACGGATTGCCTTTGATGGGATTAGGATGCCTCTTTTATTAAGTTTAAGGATGCCTCTTTATCAAGAACTAAGGATGTCTTCTTATTAAGTTTATGGATGTGTCTCTCAATCCAAAGAATGTTCTTGGGTTCAGTCCATGTTTACACTTGTCTCTTCGATGGACCATTTGTTCTTTCCATACATGTATTCCAGAATACTCATAATGTATCCACATATATAAATATATATTTTATATACATTTAAATATATACTATATTTTTATAGTTTAACCTTGGTTCATATATATTCAGCTTAGGCCAAATTAGGTGGTGTCGGTCAGGTCTCCCATTAGGAACCTGGACCAATGTGTTTTATTTATTTATTACTTTAGCCTTAGATTTACCTACACACTACTCATTTTATATGAATAAACTGTATAGTTCTAGAAACTATTGGTGGTTTCCTACTGAGTATATATCACACCCTATTCAGGTCACTTATGGTACCCAAACAGACATCATGATTGCATGGATTAGCAGAGGAAAGTGCCCAGCTTTTGATGTTTGATTTCTAGTACTAGGATAAAGTATGGGAGCATAGGACTGATCCTATGTTCATGATTCTAATGAAGGAATCTTTTAGTATTTTTTGTCTTTTTATTTAGAATGTTTTATATGTGTGTACCCCTCTATCCCATGTACTTCCATTTTTGTATAGCATCATGGAATGATCATAATTTTTGTATCTGATATTGATTTATCTTTCACCTATTTACTATCTAGATGATTTATTATTATGATTCTAGTTATTTATTATTGTTTTCATTTTTTATCATTATTATTTAACATTATTCTACACTCTAATCAACAGGACATAGTATCCCGAAAGACACACCCTAGTCCCTCGCTACTAAACGACAACCTTTGGTGTATGGGGAGTTGTGTTTGTAGTCATGTGGCCAACCGGCTCAAGGAACCTGATTAATGGATTCCAGGTCAGGATGCTACAAAGTGGCATTAGAGGTCTTTTTCCTTTTATCTTATTATTTGGATATTATATAAGAGACTAGGAACATGTTGGAATTTGGTAATGATCTTTTTTATGGGAATAATTAACCCACATATAGGGGAAAAGACAAATTACCCATGATGAGTTATTTCTATTTTGGTTTATTCCTATTATAGTTGTATTTATTTCACTGTTGGGTGACGTATATGTTTTGTGACATTATTATTGTTGATATTATTGTTATGGAATTATTTTCCCTTGGCCTGGTATGACAAGGAGTTATCATCTCATGCATCATTATAAGCTCTTGAGGATTCACATGTCATGCATTATTCCATTCCATATAGGTATATTTCATTGGTTGCATTAACTGTATTACTTGTGATTATCATGAGTGGCATGATTATTATACATAGAAATGTGTTAATTCTTATTTCAGGGATAAAATAATTGAATCAATTAAAGTTTATGCATCAATCTAAATGTTTTTCCCATATAGATTGATGATGGCACCTTAATTGACCAATTATACTAGGTTTGAGTCATGGACCATTGGTTCCATGGGATGAAATGTTAGATTATTTTGATTACATGAATGACAATTTTAATTTATGAATCATGTACTTATATAAATTGGGAATGGTAATTCATTTAATCAAATCATTTTACCTAACCTATTACATCCTGATACCGGATGTAAGGGTCATGTTGCAGTTACATGACATACCAACTACAATTTATAGAGTATGTCATTTTATAAATTGAAAATGGTGATGCATCTAATTGGAACATGATATATATGTATATATGAACTTAAATGGATGTAAAAATTTAAATTAAATGGTTATTACTAAATGGGGATTCCAATTGAAAAGTAAAGGGTGTTTTCATCTATACTTTGCAATTGACACTCTATATACCAGAACCTATGTTGTTTCATATGAGACCTTGACCCTAACCCAACCTTAGTATTGGATAGTATTCAGTGTCTCTTATGACTTCTATGACCTTTCTTATCACCTAGACCTATCTTTAAGAGCAGTCAAAGGGGTGTGACTCATTCATAGGAAGGATTTTTACCTATCATTTCCTATTACCGATGATCCTATCTGTTGTTAAATATTATCTAAGATGAGTTTTATAAATTGTAGAGCTATTTCAACCTGATTTCCTCGATTTTTCCCCAGGAGGGTGGTAAAGACTATGCTCAGGATGTAGTGGGCCCTAAGACACCAATATTATCTCCTATAATGCCACTAAATTCACCTCCTATTTTTCCTCCACTAGGAAATAATGATTAGTTTTGAGATATTTTCTTGGAATTTATGTATTCTATATAGGGATTTGTTCAACATGCCCCTTCTATGGCATAATTGATGCAGGAATTACAATATAATCATCCCCCACCTTCTTAAGGGATGATGTTCATCAGGATGTTGAGTCCTGGATAGAGGCCATGTTATCCATATTCGGGAATTTAGATATTACTCCAAAGTGGAGGGTCAATATCACCACCTATATGGTTCGTGAATCTGCTAAACGTTGGTGGGATGTCATCTCTTAGGTTAATCATCATCAGGTCATTTTTGGGCAGACTTCTAGACAGCCTTTTATGATTACTTTTTCCCTTAGAAACTAAGAGAAGACCACACTAAAGAGTTCATGCACCAACATTAGGGTTATATGTCTGTTATGGGGTATTCATCTTGTTTTACCAAGCTTCGTCATTTTTCACCAACACTGACTAGTGAAGAGTTACTGATTGTGATAAGGTTTTAGGATGGGATTGCATACACTAACTGATCATAGGTGAATATATTTTAATTGAACACTATTTCAGAGATATCAAACCAAGAAATTATCATTGAGTGGAACCTGAGGTAATATTTTATTGTGAGTCAGGGCGGTTCAACTTCAATATAAGGAGTTGGTTCATCTATCAGTAGGAAACATTGCTTTAAGTTTGCTCATGGTGGTAGCGCGAGTTAGATGGCATGCATCGACACTTATGTGGTGTGTCACCAATGTGGTAGGGAAGGCCATAAGAATCCCCAGTGTACGAGGTACTCAATTAAGTGTTAATCTTGTGGTAGTATGGTTCACCTTCAATTATTCTATTAAAATTTCTCTCCAGTGACTAGCGAGAAGGGATATGTATCAACATTGCATTTGGGTGTAGGATAAGTAGACCCACATCAGGCCCCACTTGGATAATACTAGAAAATCAAGCCTAAGTGGAATTCATGGATGAGGTAATCAAACTTCATAGGTACAGTTCCAACAGAGTAGATCTTCCCAGGTTAGTTAGGTTGTATCTCAGGGCCATAGAGTTGGACATATCTATACAGTGTAGCCTGCTCACACAAAGAAAATTCTAGGGCCTTCTATAGTTTTAGGTACTATTATAATAGCCTATACTTTATTTTCTTCCATGTTTGATATAGGTGTTTCACACTCCTTTTTATCTATGGTAATTTGGGAGATACTTGGGTAGTAAATGGAGTACTTTTTTGGTTTTATGACCACAAATACTCCTCTAGAAGTGTGATTAGATAATATAATCTGGTGTAGGGATTTACCTCTTAAGGTAGTAGAATATCTATCCCTTTAGAATATTTATTTCCTTGATATGATAGGATTTTATTTCATTATCATTATGGAGTTGTTGGTTCCATAACATGGACATGTTTATTTTATTACTAGAGGGTGAATTTTACATCACCTTAGGGTAGTACTTATGTTTATAAGGGAGAATGGGATGTTCATGCAAGTCAAGATGGACCAGGGCATCATGGGTTGGGAGGAGTGACAACACAAATGTATAGTATCTTTATGAGTGATCAGGGAATGAAATGTATGGAATACCCTCATGTGGTGGATCATTTCAAGGACATTTTCCCAGAATACTTATTTTTATTATCTTCAGTGGGAGATGTGGAGTTCACTATTGAGCTAGTTTCAGGAGAAGCACTAGTGTCCATGACTCCCTCTAGGATGGAACTTATAGATATCCAAGAACATAAAAAGAAGTTAAAATAATTGGGAGCTAGGGGTTTTATACAAACCAGTGCTTCTCCATGGGGTTCACCTGCCCTTTTTCCAAGAAGGTGTATGGTACCCTCAATTTTTGGATGGATTACCATCAGTTGAACCAGTTTATGATAAAGAACCGATATCCACTACATTGTATAGATGACCTTTTCAACAATATCTGAGGAGATATAGTTTTATATAAGATTAATTTGAGTTTGGGTTACCATCAGGTATGAGTATGGCCTTCCAATATACCACATATGGCTTTTTGAAGTCAGTATAGTTTATATGAGTATCTAGTCATGTTTTTTAGTCTCACAAGAATGTCTACGGTCTTTATGACCTTGATGAATCAGTTTCTTTCCCATATATAGATTCATTTGTGGTATTATTTTTGGATGATATCTTTGTGTATTCACATAAACATCTTAAGATCATATTGAATACAATAAGAGAGCATTATTTGTATGTTAAGCTCACCAAATTCCACTTTTGGATCAATAAGGTTCACTTTTTGGGATATATTATCTCAGAGGTATGAGTGTGTGTTGACCCAGAGAAGGTGAGTGTTGTATTTTCCTAGGAACATCCCAAGCATGTCTTTGACATACATAGTTTCTTAGGGTTTGATGGCTATTATAGTCATTTTATTCATGACTTTTCACACCTAGAAACATATCTTATGGGATTGAATAAAAAGGGTGTTAAGTTTTTATTATTAGTCACATGTGAGAGATCCTTTCATGAATTGAAAGGGATACTGACTTTAGATCTGATCCTGATTATTCCAGAGTCAGACAGAAGTTGTATAGTTTATTTTGATTCATCATGAATCAGGCTTGGAGCAGTCCTAATACAGGGAGATCAGGTTGTAGAGTATGGTTCCATCCAGCTGAGACCACATGAGAAGAATTATCCTATGCATAACCTTGATCTAGCATCCATGGTTCTTGTATTACATTTATGGAGGCATTATCTATTGGGATAATGGTTCAACATTTACACAGACCAAAAAAGTATAAAATACATTTACACACAGTGTGAATTGAATCTCAGGTAGTGTAGGTGGGTAGAGTACCTTTAGTCATTCAACTTTTAACTCACTTATACACCCAAAAAGGGAAATATGGTAATTGATTCCCTGATCTAGTTGAAATAGACACAGGCCACCCAAGAGGCCAGTTGTGGGTGGCACTTGATATCCCTATTTTTTGAGATGCACATGGAGGTTCAGGAATATCATCGACAGCTTGTTTTGGTAGCTTTGGTGATGAAATGTTCCCTCATAGAATGAGTAATTATGAGACAACTCTCAAACTCTGGGGGTCTTGTCCTGAGGGAGAGTGTCTTAGGTGAGGAACCATCCCCTGGTTGGGTTATCAAAAAGGATGATATCATGAAATTTCATGGACATGTTTGGATTCCTACAGACATATGAGAATAATTGATGCAGGAATATCAAACCACCATTTGGGTAGTACACCCTGGGCTTACCAAGATGTACCGATACATACATAATTAGTTTTTGTGGTTTGGTATAAATATTAAGATTATAAGTTTTATCGTGTGTTGTTCCACTTATCAGTATGTGAAGGCAAATCACTAGAAACCAACTAGTCTTCTACAACCTATATCTATTCCTGAGTGGAAATGGGATAATGTCACCATGTATTATGTATTAGGATTATTGAGATCCCCTTAAGTCATGGATGTGGTATGGTTGATCATCAACAAGTTGACTAAGGTCTCATAATTCCTACCTATCTGATAAACCTTCTCAGATGATGAGCTCATGAGGATTTGTATTCAAGGGATTGTATGATTTCATGGTGTTCTCCATTCTATCATAACATAAAGATACACTCAGTTTAGATCATGGTTCTGGAAATGGTTTCAAAAATCATTGGATTCATAGGTTCTCCTGAGTACAACATATCACCCTCATACTGACAGTCAGTCCAAGTGTATGATACAAGTGCTAGAGGACATTATTTGGGCATGAGCCCTAGATTTTTGAGGTTCTTGGTAAAGGAACCTACCTCTAGTTGAGTTTTATTATAATAAAATATTTTAATAAACAATTTAGATGGTTACCTATGAATCCCTATATGGTAGGTCGTGTTATTCACCCCTATGTTATTTAGAGGTAGGTGAGGCATTACTACTAGGACCTCATCTCATTTAGGAGACTTCAGAATAATTTTAGCTTATTCAGAAGCATATGGATACATCTTAGTATAAGAAAAAGTCTCACACTGATCATCATTGCTGACCTATGGAGTTTTAGGGGGACATTGAGTATTTTTGTGAGTTTCTCCTAGACTAAGTCATATAAGGATTCAGATATAGGTAAATCTATCACCTCATTACATAAGGACTTTCAAGATATTGAAGAGATTTAGGAAAACAACCTATCAATTGGATTTACCATAGAGGTACTAAGCCAGGAACGACGTCTTCTATGTACCACATATTCACTATTATCATTCTAACCCATATCATTCATTTGATCCTGAGTATATTGAGTTGGAGGTAAATTCATCCTTTAAGAGGCATCCTATACGTATCATTTATCAGATCATAAAGGCTCTCTAAGGTAGGTAAGTTCCTCTGGTATGTGCGTTATGGTAATCTAGCCATGTGAAATATGAGACCTAAGAGAGAGAGAGTTTTATGTGCTTGATCGGTGCCTAGAACTTTTATCAGATGATTCTTTACCACCCTTAGAAGGTAAACTTGAGGATGGGTTATTTTAAGGAGGGAGGTTGTAACATTTCAGCTTTTTGAAGAGGTATGAACAGTTAAATTATTATTCAAAACCTCTTGTTTTATACCAGTAATGTGATCAAGGGGCTAAGGAGCGGTTTGGGAGAGTTTGGGGATCATTCAGATCCCAAAGCTCCAAAATTTGGAAAGGAATACTAATTTTCATGGTTAGCGCATGATTATTGCTAACAATTCAACTCAATCATGTGAAGTAGTATGGTGATCTGCCTAGGGCTGCATGGTTTTTCTTAACTGTGCATCCCAGGACACATGACCGTGCAACTACTGTAGACCCTATAGTAGAGGCATTTTTCATAGTTTGTATATGTTTAGTAAAACCATGAGCCTATCTCATTCTATGTGTGTCCTTGGATAGTGCGTGTCACATGGTTAGTGCATAGTTTGGCCAACTGTGTGGCCAAACTAGGAAACCTATAAAATGTAGAGAAAATGATGATTTTACCCTCTTTTATTTTTAACTCCTCTCCCTTTTTATTTTCCCTTACATGTGAAATAGCTCCATCCTCCATTTTAATCCCTCCATTCCTAAGATTTCCTTTGAGGTATCTCATCCATCTGAGCTCAAAATCAACCATTTTTCATCACATCGGATTCCTCTCGATAAGAGTTTGGATCTTATTCATTATTTTATTAGTTTATCTTTCAATCTTCTATGTTATTTTTGTGTGAGATGATATTCATTATTTTTAGGTCATTTGTCTATTTTGACAATTTCTTCCATTCTATATTGATTAAAAGGCCAATAATAGATGAGCGGTCGTCTACCAACCTAAGTTAGGTGGTCTAGTTATTTTCCCTAAAAGTATCATTGTATTTATCATACGTCATTGTGTTGCATGCCAAAATCCTTTGATGATGCCTCTTAAATGTCTAATAAATTAAATTAAATTAAATGATAACCCATTCTTAATATTGTCTTAGAAATCCAATAATTAATGTTGTAGGGTGATCACCCCTATACGAGCTACCTCGAAGGGTGTTCCTTCATTAAAGTCCTAAGAACCTCATGTCGTGAATTATTTTAAACCACCAATTGAGGTGTTTAAAATGGACATTATGGTTATTTTAATTTATTGCTTTAAATGGTGTTAATTTTATGTTAGCTAAACCCATAACCTTACATCAAGTTGAGGGCAATACAAGGGTCCCGACTTAAGGAAGCCTTGGATGGGCTCATTAAGCTTTATAAATTAGAATTTTTAAATTAATCTCAATACATTGAGAGTGATAATTGGTTTATTTTATAGAATACCTTGGAGGATCTCATCAAGTGGATGCCTTATGTACTTTACCCGTGAGTAATATATAGTTCCCTAGTGGATTACCTTGGACAGGCTTGATGGTAAATGTTTTTATACTATGCCACGAGCTATGTTTGGTTCCCAATGTGGGTTACCATGGATGGGATCAATGGGTTATACCTTTATACCATTCTGAGAGTGATACTTGGGTTCCGCTTACAGATCACCTTGGACAAACTCTTATAGTGATGGAGGCTTATAGTTTTCTTAGAGCGATACTTGGGTTCCTCCTACAAATCACCTTGTATGGGATTGGGATGTCTCTTTTATTATGTTTAAGGATTCCTATTTATCAAGAACTGAGGATGTCTTTTTATTATGTTTAAGGATTTTTTCGCTAAGACAATGAACATACTTGGGTTCAGTCCATGTTTATAAATGGCTCTTTGATGGACCAATTGTGATTTCCATACATGTATGCCAATAAACTCATAATGTATCCACATATATAAATATATATTATATATACATTTACATATATACTATATCTATATAGGTTGACATTGGTTTAGAGATAACCGGATTGGGCTGAAGTAGGTAGTGTCAGTTGAATCTCCCATGAGAAACCTGGACCGATGTGTTTTATTTATTTATTTATTTACCCTTACCTTTACCCACACACTGCTCATTTTATATGCACATACTGGATAGTTCTACACACCATTGGTGGTGGCCTACTGAGTATATCTCACACCCTTTTCAGGCTGCTTATGGTACTAGAACATACTTCATGATTTCAGGGATAGACAAAGGGAAGTGCCCAGCTTTCGATGTTTGATTTACAGTACTAGGATAGAGTACAGGAGTAGAGGATTGATCCTTTTCTTGTGATGCTAGTGGAGGTAGCTTTTGGTATTTTTTTGTATTTTTTGTTTAGCATATTGCATATGTATATACCCATCTATCATGTGTACTTCCCTTTTTGTTTAGAATCATGGAATGATCATCATTTTTGTATCTGATATTGATTTATCTTCAGCCTGTTTATTATTTGGATGATTTATTATTCTGCTGCTCATTATTTATTATTTTTTCCACTACATATCATTATTATTTACCATTGTGTTACACTCTGATCAAGAGGTAAAAGTCTCCCCATGAACACACCCTAGGACCTCGCTACTATTCTACAGCATTTGGAATATGGGGAGGCATGCTTGAGGTCATCTGGCCAGCCAGATCAAGGAACCTAATTAGTGGCTTCTGGGTCGGGATGCTACAAAGCTACTTTTCAAAACTCATGATTTTAAAAAGTCAATTAAAATCAATTTTTCCTCAAATCAATGAAAAGTTCCAAACCTATTTTGTGTGCACTTATCTTTGAGAGACTACCTAGGTTAAATGATATACTACATTAGGTAATAAAAATTGTTTTGTCATGTCCCATGATAGGCATGCGTCCATATATCATTCATGATGCACCCAACATACCCAACTTTTCCATGAACTGTCTCATCGTGGTTTACAGAAATAGATAAAAATGCACGAGTCGTGACATGAATTAATAATAATATTAAAGTATAATGATCATTACACACACTCATATACAAGAAAATCCAATGAAACATAAATATACAGATTCCCTATAGGTGGATATGTTCTCATAATCTTTTATCTTGGAGATTAACAAGTGCGAACTTCATGAAATGAAGTCTCGTCTGCTTATGAGTACTTGCACCTAATAGTCAATACACTATGTTCCCCATCATAGAATTCTATCTGACTATAGAAAAAAGTTAACGAATATCATAATGTCATTTCAAGGTTCTCATCATAGTAGGAAACTGATATACCCTTTTTCAATAAAATAAATACTTTGGTACATTATTACATTAAAGTCTTGTGAAACTGTGAATGATATGTAGTAGGATATTTTAATTAATATCCACTTTTTGAATATACATGCAATTTAAAGTATAAATAGTTGGTTCTAGGACACTAATTCCAATACGCTAACCCATGGATCACATCGTTGTTGTCTTATGTAGATACACTAACACATTTTTTGGTGTTGGGTTTAGGAAAACTCATTTATAATTCAAGTCACAATGCCTTTGCATAATTTAAAGTGCTTCACTACCTACCCAAGGACTCATTATACTTTCAAGTTATGGGATTCACTACCCTCTCAAATGATGGGTCCACTGCCCTTATAAAATATGTTCAATATACTTTACAAATGTGATAACAATATCACCAACTTAAACCATAGACAGATGAGTTCCAGTATATGCTCCATGATAATGCATGCACTTGAGGACTTATTTTTTCTTTAGATCAATATATATCATTCACCATATGTCTATTTTCAATAAGGTTTTCTTATATCTTTGAAATAACTCCATGTTCTTCTTCATAATATACATCTTCTCAAATCCTCAACAGAGTCTCATGCATTCTCACATATTCTTATTTCTTGGATATGAAATGAATGACCTCTATATATATGTTCAATGTCCCCTTATATCTATCATTATGATATTCTTCAACTTTTTAAAGGCTTGAGTCAACAAGTTTTCTCTCCTCATGTTGTTTTGGGTAAATATCCTCTATATGTTTGTTCAATGATGTGTTTCCTTTTTTTTGTATTTTTCACACAGAAACCCCACTCAACCCATATAATTCATTCTCTTCATAGTGCAAACCTCCCCCCACCAAAGTGAATACTGTACTTTGGGTCTCAAATATGAACTCCAAACTAACTGGGTTAAATCAGCCTCCTCGCCATGCCCTGGACTGTTGAGGCGTTAAATCATTGGTGACATGATTACAAGTCAAGCACACTACCTATGAGAATTAAATTTGGGACCTCAAGGATCCCAAGTCCAACCCAAACTAGTGGGTCTCCCCTGGAGGGAAAAATAATGGGTGATTCCAACACTACCCAACTAAACACATGCACGCTAAGATACCCGAAGGGGGTATGCCTAGTTGTAACTATTTATGAGAATGTCTAATCATAAGAGGATTCAAAACCAAAACCTCAATCATGACTTCTTTTAAGAAAATGTCCATGAGAGACTAAATGTGTCCACCCTGATAAATAAGTTGTGTCGTTAACCAAATATATCGAAATTCCATGTCTTATTTAAACCATCATTTAAATATTAAAAAAAATCTTCACGTTTATTCCATAAATGATTTGATATGATTTCCTTTGATTTTCATCATTGAATAAGCAAGAATTCCACTAAAAAGATTAGTCATTTCCAATTGATATTTGGTGCTCTTTTGGTGTACCCATATCATATGACATGATATAGTTATTCACAAAACAATTCTTTCTCATACACTACAACACATATGGCCTTTAACAGTGTGTAAAATGTCCTTTAACGCTTCTAAAAAAGTGATTTTAACCACAGAAATGATAAGGGGGTCCCCTTTATCTGTATTAAAAAAAAGCACTGATAATGGACCCCCTTTATCAATGCTATAATTAGCACTGATAAAGGGATACCCTCCTGTAGTGTTCTATTTATATAATAGCACAACCAACAGAAGAGCCTGAAATTTTAACACAACACACCAAACACAACACACCTAAAAGCAAAGTGCAATTTAAACAGCACACTAAAAGCAAATCTACTATATAAATTTAATTTACATCATGAATACAAAACTGTCCACCCATGGTATATACAAAAATAAACACAATTATTTACATTTCAAACAAAATGTTTTATATAATTACATTTACAATTTTCCAACAACATTATAAAACATTAATATTTCATCTTTTGATGAATGTGATCCCCTCTCAATAATCTCTGCCCATGGTATCAGTTTCTGAACAACTCATCTCAACCTGATAAAAATATTCCACCTATATAATAAAACAAATATTATGTTATAAATATTATAAAGAAATAAATTAAACATTAATATGAATGAACACATTAATAAAATTCCAATATTTAATAAAAATGACACATTTGGAGTTATACTGGTCACACTGTGCATCCTATTGAGGTGGGGTTTATTCTTACACGTTACAAATTAATTATGGATTTTTTTCCTAAAATATAAAACCAATCTTAATGCATTTGTTTGGTTTTGATTATGTCACTTGTTCTTTTACTAAAATTAATGTCAATTTTAAATAATGACACATTTGGAGTTATACTGGGCACAATGTGCATCATATTGAGGTTTGGATGATTCATACTTGTCAAAAATTATTAATGGATCATTTTCCTAAATTATCAAAATAATATGAAGGTGTTTTCTCGATTTTCAGTATGTCGGTTGTGTTTTTTTACTAAAATGTCATTTCAAACTAAAAACATGCATTTTGAGTCATATTGGTCGCATCGTGCGTCATTTTGATGTGAGACTGCTTCATACACGTCAAAAATGACTTATGAATCACTGTCCTAAATTATCAAGATAGTCATAGCATGTTTTCTTGGTTTTCAGTGAGTGAAATGTTTTGAACTAAAATGTCAATTTTAAACTAATAACAGACACTTTTAGTCATATCGATCACACTGTGGATTGGATTGAGGTTCTGTTGACTCTTAAATGTCAAAAATGACTCATGGGTCATTTTTCCTAAAGTATCAAAATAATCCAAATGTGTTTTCTTGGTTTTTAGTATGCCACTTGTTGTTTTTAATTAAATTAATGTTAATTTTAAATAAAAAGAGACACTTTGAGTTATACCAACCACACCGTCCATCGTATTGATGTGAGGATGATCCATACATGTCAAAAATGACTAATAGATCATTGTTATAAAATATAAAAACAATCCATATGTGTTTCCTCAGTTTTCAGTATGTCACTTTTTGTTTTTACTTAAATTAATGTCAATTTTAAATAAAAAGAGACACTTTGAGTTATACCGGCCACACAGTGCATCATATTGAGATGATGATGATCCCTACATGTCACAAATGACTAATAGACCATTTTCCTAAAATATCAAAACAATCTGAATGTGTTTTCTCAGTTTTTATTATGTCACTTGTTGTTTTTACTTAAAATAATGTCAATTTTAAATAAAAAGAGACACTTTGAGTTGTACTGGACACACCGTGTGTCGGATTGAGGTTTGGTTGACTCATACACATCACAAATGACTCATAGATCATTTTTCTAAAGTATAAAATAATCTAAATGTGTTTGATTGGTTTTTAGTATGTCACTTGTTGTTTTTACTTAAATTAATGTCAATTTTAAATAAAAAGAAACACTTTGAGTTATACCAACACATCATGCATTGTATTGAGGTTTGGATGATCCCTGCACATTATAAATGACTAATAGATCATTTTAATAAAATATCAAAACAATCTGAATTCATTTTCTCAGTTTTCAATATGTCACTTGTTATTTTTATTTTAATTAATGTCAAATTTAAATAAAAAGAGACACTTTAAGTTATACCGACTATATAAGGGTGTAATTTTGGCCCGACAGGCCCAACCCGAGTGGCCCGGCCTAGAAAAGCCCACGTCGGGCCAAGCTGGGCTTAGGTCGTAGCTTCATCGGGTCAGGCCTTGGCCTATTCAAGAAGGCCCGCGGGCTAGGATGGGCTGGCCCAAAAAAGCCCGCCCTGCTGGCCTGCATGAAGCCCAGCCCGTGCGAAGCCCGTCTATTGTAAAAAAAACATTAATGAGAAACTACAGGTAGGGAGATTCGATCCCCCTACCTCAAGCTTCCAAGGATACACCTGGACCAACTGGTCTAGGCACTGTCTGTTATGTTATCACCAGACTGTATATATATATATATATATTATTATATATTAACAAAAAATAATATATATTATATATATAATTATGTATATATATACATATAATTCTTATTATATATAATTATAATTTGTGTGTGTGTGTGATATATACAATGATATAAAATTATATATAATAATGTATATATATAAACAAAGCCATTAATAATATATATCAATTAAGTGTGGCTTTTAAAAATCCATTAATAATATATATATATAAATAATTTAATATAATATATATATAAACAAAGCTATTGATATATATATATATATATCAATGATTTAATATTATATATATATAATAACTTGTTGTATATTAATAAAAAATAACACATTCACCTAATGATGTTTGCGGACGTCCATCAACCTCCTTAATTTTTTTAAGTATGTTGCAACTTTCATATATTATATATACTACACATATATAAATATATTTAGAAAAAAAATTAACCCACCCGTTGCGGCATACCCCCCAACCCCTAATTATTATTTTAACAATTTTCTCATATTATATATTTATATATATCAATCATTTAACATTATATATATATATAATAACTTATTACATATTAACAAAAAAATAACACACTCACCCAATGATATTCTCGCACACCCCCCAACCTCATTAATTTTTTTTAAATATGATGAAACTTGCATATTATATATATATATATATATATAAACAAAGCCATTAGTAATGTATATTTATATATATAACTATTAATAATATATATATCAATTAAGTGTGGATTTTAAAAATCTATTAATAATATATATATATATATAAATGATTTAATATAATATATATATATATATACAAAGCTATTAATAATATATATATATAATAACTTATTGTATATTAACAAAAAAACAACACACTCACCTAATGATGTTTGTGCACGCCCCCAACCTCATTAATTTTTTTAAGTATGTTACAACTTGCATAATTATATATAAATCTATTTAGAAAAAAAATTAACCCACCCACTATGGCACACCCCCCAACCCCAAATTATTTTTTTTACAATTTTCTCATATTGTATATATATATAATAACTTGTTATATATTAAAAAAGTAACTACTCACCCACTGTTGTGCACCCCGCACCCCCCAACTTATCATTATTTATTGTCATATAATACATATAGATTCACATATATAAATCTATTTATAAAAATAATAATATATTCTTCCACTTTAAAATGTCAATAAAATATAAAATAAACGTTTTTACAAAAAAAAAATTAACATTTAATAAAAATACATATAAAAACATGAGTTTAAAAAAATGTTTTAAATTAAAAAAATGCTTAAAAATAATTTTTATAAATAAGTTAAAAAAATAAATGTAAAAAAACATTTTAAATAAATGATAAAAAAATGTTTAAATAACAACGCTTTAAACTCACTCGCTACTGCACACCCTCCAATCCCTCATTAATTTTTTTTCAATTTTCACATAATATATATAAATTCACAAACATATATAAATCTATTTAGAAAAAAATAACATATCCAACCACTGTAAAATGTTAATAAAAAAATGTTTTTACATAAAACATGTTAAATATTTAAAAAAATACATCTAAAAACATGCTTTCAAAAAAAATTAAATTAAGTGTTTAAAAATAAATTTAAAAAACGTTTTAATGAAGTGTTAAAAAATAATTTAAATAAAAGTGTTTTAAACAAATGTTTAAAAAAATATTTTAAAAAAAACATTTAAATTAATTTTTTTAAAACAACCACTTTAAAAATTTACATTAAAATATGAAAAAAAATGTTAAATGTTTTAAAAAAATACTTGTAAAAATCATGCATTTAAAAACAATTAAAAAAAATTTAAATTAATAATTTAAAAATAAATGTAAATAAATGTTTTAAACAGATGTTAAAAAAATGATTTAAATAAAAACGTTTAAATTAAAAAAATTAACAAACTCTTAAAAAATTATAAATAAGTTAAAAAAAATAAAGGTAAAAAAATGTTTTAAATAAATTTTAAAAAAACGTTTAAATAACAATATTTTAAACTCACCCACTATTGCGCACCCCCCCAACCCCTCATTAATTTTTTTTTACAATTTTCACATAATATATTTAGATTCACAATATATAAATCTATTTAGACAAAAAAAATAACATATCCGGCCACTGTAAAATGTTAATAAAAAATAAAATAAATGTTTTTACAAAAAACGTGAATTTAAAAATAAATGTAAAAAAACATTTTAAATAAATGTTAAAAAATATTTAAATAAAAATGTTTAAAAAAATTAAAACAAACAATTATTTTGAAAATAATAAAAGTCCATCATGGATTGACTCGAAAAATCCCAGCTCAGCGGCCCGACCCAATGGTTTGGGCCGGCCTGAGGTTTGGCTCGAGCCGCCTCATGGGTTTGTTCGGGCCGGGCTCAGTGGCCTGATTTTTTGCAAGGTAGGCCCGGGCCGAAATTACACCCTTACGGCTACACCATGCATCGTGTTGAGGTTTTTCTGATCCATATACATCACAGATGACCAATAGATCATTGTCCTGAAATATTAAAACAATCCAAATGCATTTTCTCAGTTTTCGATATGTTACTTATTGTTTTTAATTAAACTCATGTTAATTTTAAATAAAAAGATACACTTTGAGTGATATTGGCCAGTCATATTGATGTAGGCTGATTCCTACATTTCACAAATGACTAATAGACCATTTTTCTAAAATATCAAAACAATCCAAATGTGTTTTCTCAGTTTTTAGTATGTCACTTGTTGTTTTTACTTGAATTAATGTAAATTTTAAATAAAAAGATACACTTTGAGTTATACTGGTCATATTTTTCATCTTATTGAGGTGTGGATGATTATTACACATCAAAAATGACTCATGTATTTCTTTTCCTAAAGTATCAAAACAATCCAAATGTGTTTGCTCAATTTTCAATATGTCACTTATTCTTTTTACATAAATTAATGTCAATTTAAAAAAAAAGATACATTTGGAGTCATATCGGCCACATTGTGTGTCATATTGAGGTTCGGATAATTCCTACACACCAAAAATGACTTATAGATCATTTTCCTAGAGTATCAAAACAATCCAAATGTGTTTGCTCGGATCTCAATATGTCACTTGTTGTTTTTACTTAAATTGATATCAATTTTAAATAAAAAGAGACACTTTGAGTTATACTAGTAACAATGTGCATCATATTGAGGTGTGTATGATTCATACACATCAAAAATGACTTATAGATCATTGTCCTAGAGTATCAAAACGATCCAAAAATGTTTACTCAGTTTTCAGTATGTCAGTTCTGTTTTTTTTACTAAAATGTCATTTCAAACTGGAAACACGCATTTTGAGTCATACCGGTCGCATCGTGCATTAGTTTTATGTGATACTTCTTTGTACACTTCAAAAATGACTTATGAATCACTGTCCTAAATTATCTAGACAATCGGAGTGTATTTTATTGGTTTTTAGTGAGTGACATTTTTTGAACTAAAATGTCAATTTTAAATTGATAACTGACACTTTTAGTAATATTGTTCACACCATGCATAGAATTGAGGTGTGGTTTATTCCTACACATCAAAAATGACTCATGGATCGTTGTCCTAAAGTATCAAAACAATTCAAATGTTTTTTCTTAGTTTTCAGTATGTCACTTGTTGTTTTTATTTAAATTAATGTCAATTTTAAATAAAAAGAGACACTTTGGGTTATAGTGGCCACACGGTGCATTGTATTGAGGTGAGTTTGATCCCTACACATCCAAAATGACTAATATATCATTTTCCTAAAATATAAAAACAATCCAAATGCATTTTCTCAGTTTTCAGTATGTCACTTATTGTTTTTACTTAAATTAATGTCAATTTTAAATAAAAAGAGACACTTTGAGTTATACCGGTCACTTGTTATTTTTGCTCAATTTTGAGTATGTCAGTTGTTCTGATACCCACTATATTAACCCAGACATTTTATAAATAAATATCACATCTTAGTATATTAATATTCCTTACATAACATAATTATCCATGCCAGAATAGTTTAAGTCTAGTGCTTTAGAAACATAAAAATATAAAGAACTAGTTCATAAGAGTCTTTCATTAAGTTATTCTTTACTAGAAACCTTCTTAGACATCATTTCTAAAACCATTCTTAATAACCTAAGGATACTAAATATAATAAAGAGTGATCATATATGTTCAATAAGTGTAAACAAGGGATATATCAATGATCATATAAGGATAAAATAATAATAAATATGTTAGAAGATGATATTAACATTAGAAATTCATACACTGTATATAGAAGTCACATATTCGTGCTATTTTTGTAAATTCTTCCATCAGGTATGTTGCCCATTCATTTCTGAGCACATTTATAACATCTTGTGAATATGAGTTTTTTCAAAAATCATAGTAGTACTGGAAAAATATAAATACACAAAGGATTAGTAAATATTTTAAATGAAATAGTAATTATAATCAAAAAATACCTCTTTAGGGATGCTATTTTTTTCATGGAATATAATCTCTCTCATAAATTTACAAACATAATAACCATAATATTTTCCATTGGTTTGTTTTGAACACTGTAGAAACATTGATTAGGATAAGTAATTTTTTTTATATGTGTTTGGATAGTGAAATCATATTATATATACCCTAATACTTATCCAATCGTAGTACTTGTCTTATTCCTCATGCTTATCCCATGGCCTCATTCCTTATTTTTCGTGATATTGATTCACCGACCTATCATTACAAAATCCTCATTAAAAGATAATATAAATTACATAAATTGATGTTTAGTTATAAAATGTTGGATTTAGTGTATTAAAAATTGATAAAATCCATCATGTGTGAACGTTTTTAGGATATCCATGCATTGAATCCAAGAAATAAATATTTAGAGTATCCAAATTTACCATATTGAGCATCCAATGCTGCCTAAAAACACAAAAAGGAATAAGTTATGAAATAAATAAAAATAAATTTGATATGATTAAATTTTAGAGTCTTAGCCCTACATTGTTGGTATTAAATAGAGTATATCATCCAAAATTTTTCTATCAAAGGATTTGAGAAGACCTGACATTATTTCATCCTTTTTTTTGTTCTATTTTATCTTGTTTTGTTGAGGTGACATGGGGACTAATGAGTCCAAAAAATTTCTCATGGGAAAATCCCTTCAATTTTTTTTTCATATATATTTCTACCAAAAATATGAAATGTATTTAGTCATAGTTAACATAGTATATCATCTTTTGGAAAATGAAATCATGAGAACATACCTCATGTATACATTTACAATGGTTCCTCTTAGCCAGTCATAGTCAAGGATTTCAGTTACACTATCAACACCAATGAAGTCATTATCTTTCACTCTGTACAAATTTTCTTAAAAATCAATTATGTTATTGTGACCATCTTTTAACTTTGTATCCACATGAGCCTTGAATGATAGTAAATGTGGATATAGAATGGGTAGAGTAATTGTTATTTTGGTAGATCTTTTTGATTGGATGCTCGATCCTTTAGATGGTTTTGAGATGGTATTTCATTTAATTCCCTTTTCTTTGTCCATCTGTAATAAAATTCATTAGTTTAGACCTTTTTCATTTATTGTTAAATGTTTAGCTTGAAAAGTAAATTGGAAATGAATACCTCTTTATCGACATGCTTTTTTACAAGAAGTGACGGTCATGTGATGAATGTTCTGATAGCTTTTTTGACCATATTAATATAATCCTCATGAATTGGCATAGGTATCTCTATTCTTGGCTCTTGGGCTACATTGATCGACACTCAAACATGACCTATTGGAAGTGGTCTAGTGTGTAACATGAAATTTTGAATATTGAACATTGTAGATCTCACCACAAGGTGATGGCTGGGTGTTGCTAGATATAAATCATGGTCATTATCACCCTATAGAATAGCAGTACAATAAAGGTATCAGTGTCTGTCTGATTCACATTTCACAAAAACATTTATTAGAAAATTGATTACCTCTGCTAAGACATCTCATTTAGGTGAATGACCAGCACAATAAATGATGGGGTGGGGAGGGATCTCCATGTGGTGTTTGTTCTTGAGTTTCTTCTTCTCTTTGCATGTCCCTCATTAAATTTTCCATCATATCCCTCTGCCATTGGAAGTTTCCTTCAAGGGTAGATATTCATTCTCTCATCTGTTTTATTAATTCACTTTGATCGTCCTCTTGTTTTTTTTTCTCTCAAAATATGTTTGGGGTGTCACCCCAAAACCCGCACCTCTAACAAGGCTATACTATTCTGGCTTCTTAAAATCCACTTATAGTTTTTGTTCACTTAGAACAGGTTTTTCTGATTCCTGTGACTATATCGGATAGAAAATATAGAAAAATAAGTGATCATTGTTACATAATAGCGATTTAAAGCAAAACAAATTTTTATTATGTAATACTTACACCTGATTCCCATAATTTTTGTGTGTTCTCATCTATTAGTATCCAATAGTTATTTACACATTCCTCCTTCCATAGCACATGGTGTGGGATGGAAGTGGCATTAGATTCGGATTCATCAATATGTATATAAATAGAGGAACATAATTATGGTGTTGTTTCATGTCACATAAAATTTTTATGGTAGATTTAAAATATGTACCATTTTTTTCAAGTGAAGCATACCTCATTCTTGATTTATGGTAGGGGTACGCTGGTTTTTCTACTCGTTCCTTATTTTTAGCACTCAATTGTTATTTCATAAATAAAAAAACTGTCAATCAAAGTGATAAATAAATTCATCGTCAAACAATGTATTACTAGCCATAATATACTTGAAAAGACACATCCATAAGACGACCAGTAAACACATATCACGCTTCTTGGGTTATCAGGTGTGCATAGATAAGTGGTGGGTGTGGGTTTATTTTCCCTTCATCAACTTTAAGATGATGTATTGATAGGATTGTGTAAAATCCTATGTGAATCCTTCCAGAAATCATTAATACATACTTCTTGTGGGAGTCATCTACTATAAATGCACTCTGAAATGGATGATTAAGAGTAAATCAATGTTTCATTGTTTTATTTTTTAGTAAAATAAATAAACGATATCATAATTTTATCACAATATCTTCCCACATCAGTGTCTTAAGCCTAGTCACCACATGGTGCCACGAATCTACATCAATCGGCACGTGTTTCTGAGTGATGATTCCAATATAACTATTAAACATGTTCTTATTGGGGTTAACATGTTGACCCCACACATTCCATCTAACCTCCTATTTGATGCCTTTGGCTTTATCCTTAATTATTTTTTTAACACTGCCAAACTACGATGCTCTTATTTTTTCTGTGACGCCAGTCCTTCATCGCCTACCATTTCTCTGTAACCAACATCGTCAATATGTTACTCTGGAGAGATGGAATTGGAATGTGTATATAGTTGTTGTACCACTACACTGGGAGCAGCAGCAGGTTGAGAAACCTTTTGTTCCTCAGGAATGGGAGCACTAGAATGTGTAAAAGGCTGCTTCTCTGCACTACAAGCATCAACAAGTTCAGATACCTATTGTTCATATGGATTGGGGTCACTAGCACGTGCATAAGTCATTATCTATAGAATTGGTTTAACATTTAATTTAGAGTATATAAATACAGCAGCAAATGTATAATAACATGAGGTAACATGACGTATATTATAAAAAATATATAACCTGATTATTGAACTCTCTTTTTCTTTTTTAAAGGATGAAGGGATTTTACCCCTCTATTCAAGATCCAAATTCCTTTATTGTGGTATACTATAACATAAAAAATTTCTTCTACACTGGGACCACTATGAAATGATTGTGATGTCCTAATGAAATGGTCATACTCAATTTAATTTTCGTCTAACCCTTCAGTGTTTTTGGTCGATAATAGAACAATTTACCACTTTTGGTTTGCAGGATCTTTAACATAAAATAATTGTACTGCCTATGATACCATTATAAATAGTTCTTATTTGTACCCTTTCTTACTGAAATATACTTTCACAAATCCCAATTCATCTATTTTAATGGCAACCATGTTATCAACTCACTTGCATTGAAAAATTGGCACTTTTAATGTTGTATAATCCAAATCCTATATTTGTTTGAAGATGCCAAAGTATGACATATTCACGTAAATTGGATTTCTATCCTTAGTACTATAGAGATTCATTGCTTCATCCATGAGTGTAACTCCACTATTTTTCATGGTACTATCTTCATTATGCTCATTTTTATAGAAATTATAACCATTAATTGTATAACCATTGTAATATAATACATACACACTTAGTCCTTTGTCTAGCCATCTAAGTCATTCTGAAATTGAATCTAGGTTTTCATATGACTCCTTTAAAATATGGTCATGAAACTATCCTATAAACTGTTGATTATGTGTATTTGATATCCATATTTTATCCCTTGATGGATTCAAATGCCTAAGAATTTATTTGTGGGTTTCGACATATGGAGAAACCTCCAAAATATTATGCAAAATGTAAAGGTGGTTCTGTTCTTGATTTGTAATATTGATTGTGACAATAGCTCTTCCAGAAATTCTTTCACCCACAAGCCGCCCATTGTGACAAGATTTTGGTAGACCAATGTTTTCCACACTGGATAAGTATTCATTATAGAATTCAATGACTCCCTCAACAATATATTGCTCTACAATACAACCCTCTAACAAACTTATATTTTTGACATACCCTTTAAAAATTTCCATATACCATTAAATGGGGTACATATATCTATAGTGTATAGGAACACATAGTTGAATCTCTCTCACCAAGTGAATCATCAAATAAACTATCATATTAAAGAATGTTGGTGGGAAGAACATTTCCAATTCATATAATATGATAGAAATTTATCTTTCCATACTCGGTAATTTTGTCAATTATATAACTTTTATACATATAGATTTGAATAAAAAACATAATTTGTTTAATGTATGATGGAAATTCTTGGAAAAAATGCAATATAAATCTATAGGCATTAGATCTTTCATCAAAACATGGTAGTCATATGATTTCAGACCCTTTAACTTTAAATTTTTCATTGATATGATGTTCTTGATATTTGATGAATACCCCTATAGAACCTTTACATCATTCAAGAAGTTGCAAAACTGATATCTCTCCTTCCTGGAAAGAGTGTAATTAATTTTTCACCCTTTACTGGCACCAACTCTTCTCGTATTCCCATGTAAACCATGTCCAACCTAGACTTAATTCCATCCTTTGTTTTTTCAGGTGCATTTATCAATGTTCTGATGAAACTATCACATATATTTTTTCAACATAAATAACATCAAGAAATTGTCTGATGTATAAACAATTCTAGTATGATAATTCAAAAAAACAGATCTCTTTTTCCAACTGGTTTTTGTAAGGTTTTTCAAAAATTGTTTACCAAAATCAGTGTCCACATATTTTACTTTCTCAAACAGTTGATCACCCGTTAGTGAATATGATGTTGTACATTATTCTGAACTTCAATCGAATTATGTTGTCCAAGATTTTTACTTATTTCATCAGGGTAGAAATTGGTGACGTCCTAGAAACATGGTTTTTGATGAATGTTTCAACCTAATTGATTGTGTACCTTGTTCGCAGATGTGAAACCCATGAGTTACTTTAATAAAATATCCTGGAAAATTTTTGTAATTAGGAAATTCATTTATCATCCCATACAAAATGGATCTTAATTTGAAATCTTCATTTTTTATAAGTATCATACAATGTAACACCTGAATCCCATAATAATTACAAATCTTCAATCAATGGAGCCAAATAAATTTCAATATCATTACCCGGTTGTTTTGGTCCTAATATAAGTATAGATAACAAGATGTGTTTTCATTTTATACATAACCACAATGGTAGGTTATAATTTACCAACATAATCGGCTATATACTATGAGTGCTTCTTTGAAAACCAAAAGAATTCACTTCATCTATAGATAATGTAATCTAAAGGTTTCTTGAATTGTTTCTAAATTCAAGATACTCATGATCAATTATCTTCCACTGAAGAGAGTCTTCTAGGTAATGTAGTTTCTCATCTTTATTTCTTTTATTTGTATGCCATATCGATTTCCCTATAGTCTCTTCACTTATATATAGGAACCTAAACTTTTGAATGATTTGAAAGTACCATAAAACTTTCGTAGGACCAAATTCATCTTTCTTGTATCGAGAAGCACCATAATTTGGTCATTCTCTAAGTGATTTATAGTCCTTGAGAAACATTATACAGTCATTCGAGAAGGTGTTTATTCTTTCAGAGATCATACCCATCAAGCGTAGCATTCATTTGGCATCGTGTGTTCGTCTTGGGAGATCATTATATTCTTGGAGTATTTCATTCAAGAGAGAAAGTAATTCCATAAAATTGGTATCACTCCATCTGTTTCATGATTTCAAATTATACAACTTCAGTACAACTGACAATGTTATATATTTAGTTCAATCACTATAAAATGATGTCTTTACACAACTCTTTGACTGCTCAAACAATTTTGGGAAATCACAAAGTTCATCTTCAATTGTCCTTGTCATTTCCTCAATACAATATTCATCATCATTCATATATGTAATCAAGTTATCGATACGGTCTTCTTCATTATCCACACTTGTAATCATATCAGATGATCCATAAAATGCAGTGTTATCCCACCCACTAACTACATTCTCTTTTCCCTATTTTTATTCCAAAATTTATAACTTCGGTCTATTCCATGACAGATCAAGTGTTCTTACAACTCCTATGGACTAACTTGTCTTGAATAACAACAGTGTAAACACAGAAAAAGGATTTGAGAAGGGTCATATGCATGATCTTTTTCAAACTTGATGAACTCTTTCACTCCATCTTCATACTCTTTTGTCAAACGATTGGCATTCATCCATTATTTATTCATATCCATATTATTTGATTCGGTGGTATTAATATTTAACAAAATAAATACACAAAACTTTGATATAAAAATTAACCAATGAGAAAAAAATATAGACTTTAAGTCTCATTTGAAAAATATTTATCAAATCACAGTTGAAATCCCATTAAAAAACCAACCATTTACACAAATTCCTCTTTAAAATAACACTCCCATTTAAAATAAACCAATCAGTTTCAAACACTCTTTCTCAAAACCCCAGTTTCTTTTTTAAAGCATTCAAGGAAAATTCATGACCCAACAATCTTAATCATTTAAAATGAACAAAAACCCTCAATATTTTACAAATTTTCATTTAAAACTTCACACAACCCTTATTAAAATGAAACCAACATTACATACTCTTTAAAAACATTCACATTCCTTTCTGAAAGCCAATCATGTGAGTTGAAAAACACTTGGCATGCAACCTAAGTCCATACCAAGTGTTTAAATCATTTTAAATCTATTTAAAACAAAAAAAAGGTATTTTGAACACATATAATTTTTTAAGAAACATTTCAAAACACTTGAATCATTTTAAAAGAGCCACTTAGGCATTTTCACAAAGACATAAATCCCAAGAGAGGCACTTTACAAAGGATACATGAATAAAAAATAATTAACATTTTATAAAATATAAAGCTATAAAAGGTTTATCATGCATCTCATGAATAAATAGTATGGATCCTATAGTTTACTCCTGTAATACTACTAAGGAGTGAATAAGTGATAGATAAAGACATAAGTGTCACTTAGCAATGATACTTTTGAACATAAAGTCGTATCTCTTCAAAGTGGGAAACCATCTTCCAATTGATGCCTAAATCATATACTACCTAAGATTGATCCTTCCAATACGGTACATTAGAAAAAATGTTCCCCTTCTTGAGGGTCTACATTAAGTCAAAGTTAAAGGACTATAGGTACTCATACCTTATCTGTTATCAATGGTTCATTTCAATTTGTGATTAAATATATTTCAAACATTTTTTTAGTGTATTTCAATAACACCTCATGGAAAGAATCACTATTTCCAAATCTAGGAATGGATTTGGGGAGTTTATTTTATGTGTTCTTAACTGTCTGGACCCATAAGCAACCACATGACCATCATAGACTGGAACTGTTCAAATCCTGACTCATGATACATCACAATATAATCTATACTCATTACCCAACTCATTTATGGTTAAGATTGGTGTTTTCATCAATCTTCAATTAAGATCTTATAAGTATATATCATGAACATCTAAGTAAAGGAACCATACTATATTCTTGGTTAAGGCCTTCTTAGAGCTTCTAATCAAGAAGAATCCTGGTTTACCCTATATTAATAAAATTGAACCCCTACAAAATCACCATAATAAAATTCTCATTTCATGTTCCAAAGATTCTTGTGCAATGCTTTTTCTTTTCAATGAGTATTCCAAAAAAAAACCTATCACATGTTTCTTGTGCATGTTGTCTCACTTGCTTATAGTAAGTATCAGCTGCTCATCTGGTTTCACCGAATTCTAAAATTTTATGGAAGTCTCCCCATTGAACATGTGGACTTTCTAACACCTGTATCATGTCCAGCTAAAACCTTTCACTTTTGATGAATAGTTAATGTCACGCTTACAATGAATGAATCTTACATTCCAAAAACATTTTCTTAATACAATGAGTAGAAGATCTTAACATAACACTATTAAAAAACCCATATTTAAAAAACCACCACTACTAATTTGGACCTATACCAGCGATTTGGCCAAAATTGTTGGTATAGGTCACTTATACAGACTTATACCAATAGTTTGGCCAAAAACGTTGGTATAGGTCACTAATTTGGACTTATACCAATAGTTTGGCCAAAACTATTGGTATAGGTCACTAATTTAGACCTATGCCAACGGTTTGGACAAAACTGTTGGTATAGGTCACTTATATGGACCTATACCAATGGCTTTGGCAAAAACTGTTGGTATAGGTCTAAATTAGTGACCTATACCAACAGTTTTGGCCAAACTATTGGTATAGCTAAAAAAATCGAAGAATTTATACTAATGATTCTCAAAATCGTTGGTGTGGTGATGCTTGTGCGGCGACGTCGCATCTTGGCGGAGCTCAGCGGTCATCTCGGTGCAGATCACTCCCGACATGGGTTGGCTACACTACTTCTCGGCAGAGCTTTGGTGGTTGGCCCAGCATGGTCTTCTTCCTTTGATGGCGTCGAGGCATGGTATGTCCCCAATCAGATGGTTCGGTTTGTTAGACACTTCCGATGAGAGGTTTTGGTTCCAATATCTCTATGGTTCAGTCCAGGGCATGATCTGCAGTGCTACGGAGGGGGGAGGTTTATCTGGTTTAGATTTTGTGTTTTTTTTACATGCCTTTCTTCTGAAGTTTTCGTGAATCTGCTCTCTAGTTGGATCTGGTTTTTTTTTCCTGGTTCATTGTGATGTCCCTTCTCATTCCCATCACCGTGAGGCTTGGTTGAAGTCTGATGAGGGTGCATATGTGGTTCTGATTGAAGCAGATCCATGCCTAGAGTGGCATTTTTGTTTCAGGATGATCCAGATTCCCTCGTTGGTGACAGTCCCTTGGCGCGAGGTTGGGCGATTTAGTCCTAGGTGACGATGGATTGAACTCGTGTTCTTTGGATTATCTTCTGGGCTTTTGTGGCTGCAGTGATGGGGGTCTGAGGAGGTTTTCGGGGTTGTTCTAGGATGACTACTTGTTGAATGATTTTGATTGTGTTCTCTCAGAATGGTGAAAGGCTTTGTGAGGTGTGCTGGTACGGTGAGGCACCTGGACTCAACTATGTGGATCGTCCCCAGAGGAGGTTCCAGAGATATTGTTCATCATTACAGAGCTTTATGGATTTGGATGTTTGAGAGGGTATGGCATTTTCCATCGGATCGGGTCTGTGCTTTGACACAGGACACTTGCTTGTCGTTTTTCCCTGCACCGATGGAGAGCATTGTCATGTTCAATTGTTGGGGAGGGGTTTCTACACGTTGTTAGTTTTGTTGGTCTTTCTAAACCTTCATGTCATGATTTGTTTTAAGTCGATGATGTATATCAGGGTTTTTCCTCCTTATTCCCTTAAAAGGGGGGTTTTCTTTTAATAAAAAAATTGAAGGCCTTTGGGCCATTGGATGGATGGAGTAAGGATTCACATTCCAAATATTTTTCATGCTTGAAGACTACTTCATGGAGACTACAGTATCATATAACTCTTCAACACAAGATAAAAATCCAATCCATACAAAACATGGTGTTTTCTGATTATCTTTTAGAACTCATGTACTCAGTCCTAAAACAATTTCTAGATGACATTATATTACAGGATGATATTCTTCATCCATGGGGGAATCATAATTTTTTGATGTAAATGGATTGCAATATAATTATCACAAAACATCACTCCTCCCCCTTGAATTAATTTAATCTCTTTCAAATGAGGCATCATCCAATCAATTATTTTCTAGCATGCATTGTAGTCATGTACTCAATGTTCATAGAAAATATTGTAACTACTAATTAGAAACCTAATATATATTTAACCGTTATTACCCTATGGGTGAAGAAAAAACCTATGGTACTCTTTGGGGTGTCTAAGTCTCAAAAAAATCATTATCAATGTTACATTTTACAAAATCTTGCATCCTAATGTAAAGATTAATATCTTTAAAACCATTATGATACTAGATAAAACACATCATGCCTTTTTAGTATTCTTTCACCAGAAAATTCATGCTTCAATTCACAAATTGTCCTAATTTCTAGACTAACCTACAGTATCTCATCTACCTACAAGAGAATGGGGATCAATCCCCCATAAGAAACACAATCACAATAAATTTTCCCAAGAAAAACTGTAATAACTCGACCCGTCCTATGAAACAAATGGATCACAACTGAATTTTCTGGCATTCTAGATCCAAGCCATACAACTCTGCCACATGGAGACCAAAAAAGATGTATGTAGGGAGATTTAAAAAAGTACCCAAGCTTCGCACGGCGGGCAGAGGAGAGATTCATGACAATAGGGCGGAGGAGGGCTCGTACGGCGACAGGGCAAAGGATGGCTCGCGCAGCGGCAAAGCAGGACTTCACGGCGATGGCGGACGATGGTTTCACGACGATGGAGAAGGAGGGTTAGTCGGTTACAGTGGAGGAGGAGGAGGATTCGCGGTGGGGGAGGAGGAGGAGGATTTGCGGTGGTGGCGGAGGAGGAGGGGGGGAGGCAGCGACGGCGGCATGGTGAGGCTTCCGCGAGAGCTTGAGTCGTGCGAAGGAAGACGAAGACTGTTAGGGTTAATTTATAAAACTGGGGGAAGCATTTATCAGTGCTAGCTAAAAAATGCTGACAAATGTATGTTTTATCAGCGCTAAATTCGAAAGCGCTGATAAAACGTTAATGATAATAAATTATTTATATTTTTATATATATTTATAAAATTATATGTATAATAAGTATATATATATATATATTCTTATAATAATAACTATATATATATATATTTCTTTATATTTATATATATAATAAATATATATCTATTTATAATTATATATTTATTAATAATTATAAATTTATAATAAATATATTTATTATATTTATAATTACATATAATTAACATCTTTATTATAATTTTATAATTATTTAAATATATCTATATTTATTTATAATTATAATCATAAATATTTTTATATATTTATTATAATTTTATTATTATTTAAATATATATATATATATATATATAATTTTATTTATATTTATGATTATAATTAAAATATATATGTAATAAATATATATCTATAATAAATATATATTTATTTCATAATTATTTTAATAAATATATATTTATATTTAAATAATTATAAAATTATAATAAATATATTTATTAAATAAATATATACAATTAAATAAATATTTTATAAATATATACAAATATTTATAAATAAATATATTAATTATATATAGTCATAAATATAAATATATATATATATATATATTATATATTTATAAATACTTATAAAATTAAAATAAATATATCAATTATATATATTTTTTATAATTTCATGTTTATTTAAATAAATATATGATTATATTAAAATAATTATAAAATTATTATTATTATTATTATAAATAAATATTTATTTATTTAAATAATTATGAAATTATAATATATACATATATTTAATTAATATATTTAATTTAATTTCATAAGTATTTATATATATATATATATATATATATATACGACTATAAATAAATATTTATTTATTTATAATTATAAATGTATATATATATAATAAATATATTTATTTTAATTTTATAATTATTTACATATATATATTATTTATACTTATAAATATAAATATTTGTGTGTATGTATATATTCATTAAAGACATATTTATTTATATATATATATTTATTTATTTATAATTATAATTATAAATAAATATATTTAAAAGTTATTCATATATAATTATAAATATGATAAATATATTTATCATTTAAAAAATTATTGTAATTTTATAATCATTTAAATATATATATATTTAGTTATATATAATTATAAATATAAATATATTTTAAAAAGTATTTATATATAACTAAATATTTATAATTATAAATAAAATAAATACATTTATTATTTAAATATATTTAATATGATTTTAAGTATTTATGAGAACATAATAGCTTCATGGGAACATGAATGAATCATATACACCAAGTAAAGTATAGATCATAAAAAATAGGTCATCATATATATGGCCAACATGAATAGTAATGAGGGTGTAATGTATAAATGAACATTCATGATAAATACATAACATATATATCAACATTAATTATATCCACTCATCAATTTACTAAATTCATTGGAAACATATATTTATTTTATAATTATAAATATAAATATACATATTTAATATAATTATAAATATACATATATAAAAAGTATTTATATATTTATTTAAAAAGTATTTATCTATAATTATAAACATATAAATATATAAATATAATAAATATATTTATTATTTAATGAAATCTATTATATATATATTTGAATTATTAAAAGACATATATTAATAATAAACATGCATTTTTTATTTAATGTATACAAATAAACATTATTTTTTAATATAAATATAATAATTTTTTATAAATTAATAAATTTTTTTATTAAAAACTTTTTATCAATGCTAATAAAGCCCTGATAAAGGGTACACCTTTATCAGCAATTTTTTTAGCGCTGATAAATGGTAGCTTTATCAGTGCTTTTTTTTAGCACTGATAAAAGTCCCCACTTTTATCAGCACTTTCTATTCAATGCTGATAAAACCTAATGCATCCCTTGCCTGGATCTGTGGTAGTGATAGTGCATATCTCTTCTCTGTCATATTATACAACATCAAATCATGTTATCGATATCGGCCTATTGGTGCATACTACACAATCCAAATCATGTCAATATATATATTTACTAAAGTTGGCATTTTCTTGCATACGTGTCACCACCTCAGCCCTCCATGTTGCTCCACCCCCTTCCTTTTTGCATTCCCAGCCTCCATACTGTCCGACACTTAGGATTTTCCTCCTTTACAATTAGGGTTCCAGATGACTTCCAAACCCTTCTCCACCTGCACCTGCTCCGCCTCTGCCTATTAATCCTCACTCGCCCTCAGCCTGCTATGCCTACAGCTCCTCCACTTTGGTTCCTAGGGTTCCCTGTCACGATACCCCTCCACTATTCCTACAGTTCCCACATAACACCTACGACATCCTCCTTCAGATTTTGACTTCGACTTCAGTTCCTCCTACTGATTCCCCTCATCTCGTTCTACGGTTCTCGTCTAGCAACACCGACGTTGTGCTCCAACTAACTCCTTTGAGCGAATCATTCCTCCATTTCAAATTAATCTCATTCCATCGCATCAAACCCCCTATGACTCGCGATTTTCATCAAATCTTCCTATGGTACCCACTAATTTTTTTTTTGTATCCTCCATACCCTGCAAACCCGGTCAAGAATTTCTTCACAGTCGACCTACTCTTGTGTCGGCGGTAGCCGTCTCTTTCTGATAAAGACTTTCGGATGACATCCTGCTCTCCCTACAAGTATTTTCGGATTCTCTTCAACTTCTCTGTTACATTCACTATCCTTCAACATATTACACTAAAATTTCGACAGTTCGTTCCAGATACAGTAAATTGTTCTTCCATACTTTTCTATACATTAAATTTTATGAATTTTTTACATCTTTCCCCACTATTTTTTATTTGTATCCAGTAATTTATTCTTCCATTCAACATCAACTATATTTTAAAGTAGTTATTTATGGTATGTGTCTCATAGGTGAACTGTCTGATGATTTTACTGTTTTTGAAGAAATGAAAAGTTACGGAATACCCCCCATATGTTTATTGAGACATCATTTTTATTGAAGGGATTTTCTAAACTGGAGATCTTGAGAAAGGTATGTGCTTAATTGCAAATAATAGTTTGGTACAATGGGTTATTCTATTTTTATTCATGTTCTACCTAATTCGATGTTATCCATGATTTGTAGATTGTTTGTAAGATGCATGATAATTGTAATGGTGCCCAATGTGTTTACATGTCTTATTTAATTTAGGTTTATTTTTTACCATCTTTAGTTTTTTAAATGCAATGGTAACACAGATTCAAGGTAATTCTCCATATATCTTTTTTTATTAATTCAAACTTTATTCTTTTCTCTTATACTACTTACTCAGGTATGTGACGTGCAATCATTATGTTTTTAAGGAGGTGTGACATCAACAATGACTAAATATTGTGGCTAAAGGATTCGATGTATTCTAGAAGGTATGTATGAATCCTTCAAAAAGGTTTGATTGGAAAGAATTCATTATGTTCTTCATTTCCTTGATTGATTTCTTTTAGAAGGATATGGATGATCGTGTTTTCAAGCATTCTATTTGTTTTTTAAACCCGTTTTGAAAGGTTTGTGAGCAAGTTTTGAATTATTTTTTAAATATAATGTGAACTTCATGTTATTAATAAGTACAAAACATATGGTCATTGTAAGATGTTTTCTTTTCACTTCATGCTTTATCATGCATTAAGCAAAGAAATGTTTCCTCTCATTACAAAATCATGCTCGAATAAACTTTTATTTGGGATATTTACATGCTTGGGCTCAACACTGAAGATCACCCATTAGACACAAGTAGTGATGATGACAACGATATAGTAAGGAATTTTTTTTTTTGGAAAATTCATGCACATATATGTGTTTTCATATTATATATGCACTTATTATTCACACAACTACAAATTTGTATAATATAGTGATATTGATTTGAATGCTACAATAAGATTCAAAATGTATTAATCTATTTTTTTGACTCAATTTCATGTTTTCGGGTCTTATGAAGTTATTGAAGTCTCTTTGTTGAAGCTGCTTAGCATGGGTGAATGACTAAAATTAGGGAAAAGATATTTGGTTGCCCCTTCGCTTACATGACACCATCAAATCTAGATTACTTGAGAAATGCATCCATATTACCTTGGACTGAAGTTTACAAAATTTCTTACAGGTTAAAACAAAACATATTCGAGATAATTTCTATGTATGTGTTTCCCTATTAGTTATACATTGATATTTATGGATTTCTTATTGAAGTGTATCCCAATTGTGAAAAAAGGTGTTTTTACAAATATTTTGACATATTTCTGGATTTCTTATTAAATTTTTCCCTTTTAGTCAGTCATAGTATGTTTTCTTAAACATTAATGTATGTGCAGGTAAACATATTGGATGAATGTGTACGTCCTCAGCTCCTGGATTATTACATGTTCTTTGACCACTATAACTTCTTCTCACAACTAGAGAACTAGGTACAACAAAAAATTTGTTTTCTAGAAATGTTTTTTTATTGGTCATCAATCATTTAACATGAAAATATTAATAGTTACAATTACTTTTACTAAATTTGAATTTCCATGTTTTAGAGCATTAAATATTTTTACACAACATAGATTCTTCTATTTTCTTTTATTAGTTGATCATATATTTTATTTCTATAATGGGTCATATTTTAGAGTAGTGGAACAAGTTTGAGCATGTGAATCGTGCATTTTTTTTGGGTACTAGATCATGTTATTTGTTAGAGTTGTGGATCATGTGTTTTATTAGATCAATGAATCATTTTATGAGCAAAGAATCAGGAATTTTAGAGCACTATTTGTGTTAAGTAACTGATAGAGAATTCTTTTTTGTAATAAATATTTATGTCTCAAGATGCGGTGAATATACAAACCATCCATGAATAGTATTTTTAGTTGCACTAATATCTTCACTATGTATTTTATTCCCATACTGTAGTAGTAAAAAAAGATTAAGTCTCACAAAATTTCTTCAATAGATATTAGAACAACATAATGCAGGCCTTCTTCTCTGTATGTATTTTCATATTTGGATTTAGTATGTACTGAATGAATCCCTACAGGATATAAAGTTTGATTACTTAATATTGAAAATATAATCTTCAAAAACCTCAAGTCTCAGTATGATAGGAGATGATGTTTGATTATGTTTCTAATTTTATGTTGTCATTGTGCATCATGTTTTTAAGAGTATGTAATCTAATCATGGAAAAATTTATGTTTTAGTAACGATTGAACTTGTGGGAATGGTAGAGATTCCATGCTTTCTATAGGTAACTAAGGATATTACAACATTACTAATTAATATTTGAGGTGTGATTTATTTTCTTGTAGGTCAAATATTTGACAATTGGAATTTTCATGAAGTTTTGATGCCTTGCTATAGGTAACTAAGGATATTACAACATCACTGGTTAAGATTTGAGGTGTGATTTATTTTATTGCAGGTAAAATATTTGACTATTGTCATTTTCGAGAACTTTTTATGCCTTGATCATAATATCTGCCTATTGTTGATAGGTGTATTAATGATATATTTGACATCATTTTTCGAGAACTGCATTTTCCATAATGATTCTACTAAATGTTTCTTACAATATGATGTGCCTACAATTTATCAACATGTATTGAAGAGTTGGTATTAGAATTGAACATAACCAGGTACTACTATTTTTAATTTCTCAATTTTAATTTTTTAGAAAAAAACACCACATTATTGTAATATTAATTTTTTTCTTACATGACATGAAAATCAAAGCAGTGGATCTTTAAGAGTGTGTTGCATGTAACGTCCCGGATCCGAGTGCCACACAATGGGTTCCCCAAACCTGGTTGGTCACATGACCTCAAGTGCATTTTCCCAAATTCCATAGGTTGCCGACTAGCAGCGAGGGCCTAGGTCTGATAGTGAGGAAACTATGTCCTCATTTTTCAAAGTGTAGCGCAGCGGAGAAAATAAAAACATACCAAAAGTAGAAGCAGTAAACAATACCAAGATGAAATGGACAATAGTACTGAAGTAAAATATGACAACAATCATATATATGATGATGCAATATGTCCCTAATTCTAAAAAATCATCCAAAATAGGATACATTGCAATCTAAAACAATACAGTACAAGGGACAAGTACAGCAAAGAAAAACAAAATAGTGCAGCAGGAACTCAGCAGCATCGCAAGCCTAAGCTCGGTCTCATGCTCTCCTACTCCTCTGCAACAATCAAGTACCTGTATAGGGACTCTTTCCATTATCAACACCTATATCAATATAATCTATTTGGGCCCAAGACATGACCCAAACAGGGTTTGAGAAATAAATCCCAATAGGCAACCACCAAAGGCCTATGCCCAACTGTCAGTGAAAATGTGCAACAACAGTGTGCAGTAATGAAATGCTGTAAACTAGGAAGTACTCAAAAGTAAACATTCCTACCAGTTATATTTCCATTTTAATTATTATTTAACAATTCAATATAATTTAATTATAAGTTTCTAAGACTCAGACTCAGCCGAAAATCTCCTATACAGTTCCGTAGAAAAAACTACAATAGGCTATCTAACAAGTAGAGGGTAATAACAATACCAATTCTGTGTTTTAGCTTGGAAGGTATAACATAATAAATCACCACAATGAATATTTAAAGTAAACATTGTCCTCATACATAAGAACTATCACCCTCGGGCTAAACAAAATCTTGCCCTCGGGCTAAACAGAACCTTGCCCTCAGGCCTTTCCCTCAGGCTAAACAGAATCTTACCCTCAGGCTAAACAGAACCTTTCCCTCAGGCCTTTCCCTCAGGCTAAACAAAGTATTTCCCTCAGGCTAAATAGAATCTTGCCCTCAGGGTAAACAGAACCTTTCCCTCAGGACTTTCCCCCAGGCTAAATAGAATCTTTCCCTCAGGCTAAACAGAATATTTCCCTCAGGCTAAACATAACCTTGACCTCAGGCCTTGCCCTCAGGCTAAACAAAATCTTGCCCTCGGGCTAAAAAAACCTTTCCCTCATGCCTTGCCCTCAGGCTAAACAAGTAATCAGGCTGAGCCCAACACATAAGAAAGAAATTATATATATTTACTCTCAATAAAACTCAATGCATGCTATAATCACGGCATACCCACGGGTATCCTGGCCAAACAGCTAAACAAGGGAAACACACCCTCGGGGTGGCCCTGGATCAAAGCAGCGATCCCAACAGCAGTTTATACATAATCAAAATATTACCTATGAAATTCTAGGTATTTAATCAGTCAAGGCCTTAGCTATACGACACCCCAAACATGGGCGCATAGCACAACAGTACACAAAAACAACTTGACAGTTGGAAATAAACACCAGACCACCTACCTCGATCTCCTCTGATCGATATACATGAACGACGCCTCCTGAATCAACTGAGAACAACTTAGATCTAGGATAAACATTTACACTTTTAAACCCAAATAACTTCCCTTAGGGAAAGAATTGAAAGGATAGGTTCAAGAAGATAGAATAACTCACCCGCACGGTTCAAACGAGATCGACGACAAAGGAATCGAAGTCCCGGTGTGCGGTCGGGAGCTCCTCCAAGATCTGGACTTCTCTCCCGTGGCTCTTGGGTATTTTATGCTTCCTCTATCAAAAGAGGAGTCTACTACCTGTTTTTAATGAAAAAACATAACTACACGGTGTGTACTCTCAAGTACAAAGCGTGTACTTTCCATTTTTTTAACTGTTCCTCTGGCGGCCACTTTCCACCACCTCACTGTTCATCTACCGACTTGGTTACACAGCGTGTATTACTAAGTACACGTCGTGTACCATCATTTTTCTGGTGGCTACTCCCACCGCCTCACTGTTCACCTGTCAACTGATTACACGACATGTATTATTAATTACACAGCGTGTAGTCTGTTTTTACACCCTTCATCACCGACAGGCCTACACGCCCTGTATACTCATCCCAGATGGCCAAAGTACACGACGTGTGGAAAAAGTACATGGCGTGTACCCATATATTTTGGGATTTTTTCCCATTTTCCTTATTTTCTCAAAAACATTAAAGGAAAAGGAAAAGAAAAAACTTGTACCTTAAGAATAAGAACCGGGTTCTTACAAACTTCCCCCCTTAAAGTAATTCATCCCTGAATTTCGCTTCCAAGTGTGGTGAAGATAAAGCTAAGAACAACTCTATCCACTGAGCACGTACGTCGGTCTCTCGCTCCCAGGTTTCATCCTACACTCGACCATGCTGCCATAACACCCGTACGAGAGGAACTGACCGGCCTCAGAGAACCTTTGTGCTCCTATCAATAATAAGAATCGGATACTCCTAAAAGGATGCATCGACCTAAAGTTCAACCTCCTTGGGCTGAAAAATGTGAGAGGGTCTGAGTGATAATGACACAGTTGAGATATGTGGAAGACGTCGTGCATGGCCCAGTACCTCTGTGGTAACTACAACCGATAGACAACCGGCCCGACTCTCTCCAGAATCTCAAACGGCCCCACATACCTTGGTGAAAGTTTACCTTGTCTCCTGATCCGCCTGTGTCCCAACCTCAGTGAAACATAAAAGAAAACCTAATCCCCAACCATGAAATCCAAGGGTCATCTGCGGCGATCAGCATAAGATTTCTGAAGAGACTGTGTAGTATCCATCTGCTTCTGAATCAACTAGACCAGCTTTGAAGTCTCCTACACGAGACGTGGTTCTAGTAAAGCTGTCTCACCTGCCTCCAACCAGCACAGAGGTGATTGGAATGACCTACCATATAAAGCCTCATAAGGTGTCATCTCAATAGTTTCCTAAAAATTATTGTTGTAGGAAAACTCAATCAGGGGTATATGCTTCTCCTAAGAGCCCCCAAAGTCCAGGACGCATGCATGTAGCATGTCCTCAAGCACCTGTATCATACGCTCTGACTAGACATTGGTCTGAGGGTGGTAAGTTGTGCTCAGAAGTACCTGTGTACCCAATGCACTCTGAAAACTCTTCCGAAAATGAGACATAGAACGAGCCTCCCTATCTGAAACGATAGAACAAGGGACCCCATGAAGGAGTACTACCTCTCGGATATATAACTTCCCGAGCTCGTCAACACCGAAGTTCTCCTTGATCGGAAAAAAGTGAGATACCTTCGTAAGTCTATCCACAACAACCCACACGGCATCATTGCCTCAAGGTGCCCTCAGTAACCTGGTCATGAAGTCCATCGCGACATCATCCCATTTCCACTCCGGAATGGGTAATTGTTGTAATAGTTCAGCTGGCCTCTAATGCTCCACCTTCACCTGCTAACAGGTGGAAAATCTCATAACAAAACCAAATACCTCTCGTTTCATACTCGGCCACCAATACGGACGTCTCAAGTCACGGTACATTTTGGTAACTCTGGGATGAACTGTCCAAGCTGAAGCATGAAACTCCCACATCAACTCCTCGCATATATCCCCTAGAACCCACACTTGTCCATGAATATGCAGTACTTCATCATCATATATTGTCCAACCAGGAGGAGGGTCCTCACTTGCCACCAACTTCCGTAGAACTAGGCCTTCTGAATCTGATGATTGTCTCATGCTCACTCTATCCAGGAGGGTAGAAGTCACAGCTAAGGAAGAAAGATAGGCTCACCCCTGACTATCATGCACCTCCAAATGCATCTTAGAGAACAAGTCCATGAGCTTCCACTCACCACTGGCCTCCTGCACTGCCTGTATCTGAGTCCTCCTACTCAGTGAATCAGCTACTGTGTTACCCATACCAGGTGTATAGGCAAGCTCAAAGTTGAAGGACTGAAGGTATTCAACCCACCTTCATTGTCTCAGATTCAATTCGCACTGGGTAAAGATGTATTTCAGACTTTTGTGGTCCATAAACACCACAAAATGTTCTCCCAAGAGATAATGTCTCCAATAGCATAACGCATGAACAACTACAGCCAACTCGAGATCATGCATAGGGTAAGTCCTCTCATGTGGTCTCAACTGCCAAGACCTGTATGCAACTACTCAATCGCCCTGCATCAACACTGCTCCCAGCCCAATACCTGATGCATCACAGTAAACTTTATAGCTCTTCCCTTGCTCTAGAATTATCAGGACTGGTGTTGATATCGACCTTCCCTTCAGCTCCTGAAAGTCTATCTTGCAAGCTTCTGACCAAACGACCTTCACACCCTTATTAGTCAAACCCATCAATGGCACTGCTAAGAGGGAGAAGTCTTGTATAAAGTGCTTGTAGTAACCAAACAGTCCCAAGAAACTCTGTATTTCAAACATGTTCTTAGGATGCTCCCAGGAAACTACTGCTCTCACTTTCTCTGGGTCTACCGCAACTCCTGCCTCTGAAATAATATAACCTAGGAAGTGTATCTAGTCCATCCAAAAGTGGCACTTTGAGAGCTTACCATATAGTTGATGCTCTCTCAGTGTACTCAGAACAATATCAAGATGGTTAGCATGGTCGTGTCGAGTGTGAGAGTACACCAAGATATCGTCCATGAAGACTACCACAAAAGAATCCAGATAAGGGTGGAACACACGATTCATCAGATCCATGAAAACTACTGGTGCGTTCATGAGTCCGAACAGCATGACCAAGTACTCGTATAGACCATATCTGCTCTGAAGGGCTATAAGCGATATGTCCAATGGTCTAACGCACAACTGATGATATCTAGATCTCAAGTCAATCTTCAAGAACACTCGTGCTCCTAAAAGTTGATCAAAAATATCATCAATCCTTGGTAAGGGATATCGGTTCTTAACCATCAACTGGTTTAGCTTCCGATAATCCACACAAAGTCTGAGGTTACCATCCACCTTTTTCACAAACAGGAAACGTAAACCCCAAGGAGAAGTACTGGGTCAGATGAAACCCTTTGCTTTTAAATCCTATAACTATTTCTTGAGCTCCTGCAACTCTGGTGTAGCCATATATAAGGAGGAATGGACACTGGTGTCACTCCTGGCATAAGATCAATAGAGAAATCCACCTCTCGCTCTGGAGGAAGACTTGAAAAGTCGTCTGGAAAGACATCCCTGAAACTATTAACCACTGGAGGGAAATCCTTTTGACAATTTCCCTAGTCATCCAGATATAAAATCGCAATTTGGGATATCACTCCACCTCACCCACAATGCTCGGGTCCATCTCGGCTTGCCTGGACATCCCATTCACCCTTGTATAGAAACTCTCCGCCCTCTGGTGACGTGAAACTCACCCTGCGAGGATAGCAATCTACAACGGCTCGAAAGGGTACCAACCAGTTCATCCCAAGAATGACGTCATAGCTCATCATCTCTAAGACATAGAGGTCTCATAGAAAGTGACACCCACCAAACTCTAGGGGCACTCCTTGCACTGACGCACACCTTCCATTCTAGTCACCAACAGAGTATCTAGCGTCATGATATCAGAAGAAGAAGAAGAAACACAAAGCCCAAGGATCTCCACAACGGGCGTAGATATAAAGCTATGTGTAGCACCATTATCGAAAAGTACCGAAGATAAAACAAAAGAAACTAGAATAGTACCTCTAATAGTGGAAGGTTCGGGATCCTGCTCCTGTTGGGTCTGTTGCACTGCATATGCCTGCCCAGTGTTGCGGCCCTGCGACACAGCCTGGCTACCCTGAGCTAACCTGCCCTGTTGTCTCTGAGATCCTGGTGTCTGGCTACCACGGCCACGACCACCACCTCGGCCTGAACGTCCTGATGTATTCCAATTCCCTGACTGGTAAGAAGTTTTTGACCCTTCTCCTGCATGTGGATTCTACACAAAACCCCTCTCACTGGTCGCTGGCGGAAACTTCCTGCAAAAATGCTGGAGATGACCCATCCTGCCACAAGCTCGGTACTCCACTGGGTCATGTGGACACGGAGGTCTCTTGTTCCCCTCTTTACCACACTGGTAACACATCACCTGGCCACCTGAAGAATTATTCTGGCTAGTACTGCCATCGTGAGAGAAATCCATCTGCCTCTTCCTCTTACTAGTAGAAATAGTACCATAAACTGGTGCTGAACCGCCCTGGCCTGCACTACTAGCTTCCTACAGGTTCCGCTCAGTAATCAGTGTCTGGTTCACAATAGCATGCACTGTAGGAAACCTGAAACCATTCACCAGTGCTCGTATGTCATATCAAAGACCATCCTCAAATCTTCTAGCCCTCAACATCTCATCACCCACTAGAACAAGTGAAAAACGTTGTAGCTTGGTGATGCGGGAGGAATAATCCATCACTGACATGGCGCCCTGATGCAGATTCATGAACTCTCAAACTCTATCTAACCTCAGCATCTCCGAAAAGAAAAAGTCATAGAAGACTGCCTAAAAATCTTCCCATGTCATGTCTCTGTGATGCTCAGTCTGAGTGGTAACATCTCACCACCTCTTGGTGGAATCATGCAGCATGTAACTAGAGAGCTTGACCCTCATCCCAAGAGGTGTCTCTAAATGCTCGAAGATCGTCTGCATAGAACCCATCCAAGACTCTGCAGCCTGTGGTCCGCCATACTCTGAGAATGTAGGCAGATGCTACTGCTGGAATATGTGTGTTAACTCTATAAGGGTTGGTGTCCTGAGAACCAACAGTTTTTGTACTTTTATTACATGAATGTTCTCTTATTATATATTGTTCGTTGTTCTGCGTGACTATAATATAATAATGTCCTAGAATATTTGTTGCATTAATAAGGTCATGGAAGATCCCCGCTATGATGTGAACCTTGAAATGCTATAATAATATTCTTAAATAAATTTTTGCGGTTGGATGACATACTATGATAGGACACATAGTATACAGACTGTCATGTGTGAGTACTCGTAAGAAGACGAGACTCTCTCTCATGGAGTTCGCACTTGGTAATCTCCAAGATGGGAGATTATGAGAACAGACCTGCTAGTTGCAATTCCGCATGTCTTAGTGTCATCAGACATTACTATCTATGAGCGTGTGTAATGGTCCTTAGACTAGAATATTATCATTAACTCATGTCATGACTCGCGCACTTAGATTTGCTGATTAAAACCATCATGAAGAGATTTGGTGGGAAGTAGGGTATGTTGGGTGCGTCACGAATGATATTTTGTTAATGTATAAGTTGAGGAAGGATTTTTCCCTTCCATATTTATGGAATTAGATATCTCGGGCCCTTTGATTGAAATAGAACTGTCGAACAAATTTCATGGCCATGGTGACACGACGAGTTTATTTCTGGAAGTCAAAGAATGACAGATTAAGCATATAGTATTATGACACTACCATGAACCTGCTTGATGAGATATTGATACAAAGGGGTTAAATTACACAGTAAGCATTCGTATGAGGTGATAATTCAATGCGGCATCAAATTCTTTCTCTTGGGTGCCTTGACCTGTTGCTAGACAGTAATCTTGGACTTAATGCCAACAAGAAAGAGGCCTAGAGGGTCACACACTAAGTGCATTCAAGTATCTCAAGTAGAATAAAGATTATTCCCGTATGTGATTTAATAATTATTCAAGGAAGCCTAAATCGTTTTAATGTTGGAGGAAGAATAAAATGAAAACAAGTACACGCCGTGTATTAATGATTACACACCGTGAAGTTTTTATTTTTAAAACAAGTACACACCGTGTATTATTAAATGTACACGCCGTGTAGTTTTTATTTTGGAAAGAAAATGAATAAATGAAAAAAAGATATACATGTCATGTACATTGAATGTACATTCCGTGTAGTTTTCAATGAAAAACAAGTACACACCATGTATTTATGATTACACGTCGTGTAGTTTTTCAGTTGGGATTTTGAAGAAATATAGTTTTATTAAATGATATTTATTATAATCAGTGTGGGTATATGTCAAGGAATTAATGACTCGACATGGGGTTTTCAAAAGAGTTAATGAAACAAAAAAAACACGTAACTTGTTTATTTATTGTCATAACTCTACAACCTCAAACCCGATTATAAATATCCTCATAACCCCAACTCTTTTCCTTAGACAAGAGAATCTTTGTGCACAACAATTCTGGAGAATTCTTTCAATCCCAAAAGAACATCTTCATCCAAGAAAGCTCTCAAGACCGAGAGAGATCCTCTTCCATCAGATCAAGATGATCTAAGGTGGACAATGCAAGCAAATGTTTCTCCACGCTAGCACTCGGAGACTCCTTTGGTGACATCCAGAGATACGAGGTGCACATGTGGATCACCGCTAGAGGAATTCTACACTTGGATTCTACGACACAATGACGAATCACATTGGAACGTGATAAAGAACATCAACGAAGGAAGAACACCCAAAAGGTACTTCTCCTTAATTAATTAAATTAATTATAATTAACTTGTAACGATCATACCTTGTGGTTTCGGGACTTTCCTTTTCTTTGTCCATTTCTGTGATTTGATCCATGGAGACTAGTGTTTATCGTTGTATTGATCCCGGATTGATCATTGTTAATGAAAAAAAGCCAAGTGGGAAAATCCACCCACGTGCTTTCGTTGCACCTAGAACCTTCAATTGGTATCAAAGGTAGGTTATAACGTTGATTATAGTTATTTAATTTTCATTGATAATTTATGCATTTATATTTGATTCAATTCGAAATAAATAATTCTGTAAATTTGAATAAACGAGATTTGTTCTTCCTCCTACATTTCTCTATTCATATCACAAAAATGGACTTTTAGTTTTAATTTTGATTAAAATAAAAACGATGAAATCATCCAGAGGAGCCGCTCTTTCTGTGTGTACAACACGGGAATACACGGCGTGTAATGAAAACTACACGTCGTGTACTTAGGTTCAATGAACTAACACTGGTCCGCCAAACCACGTTGTGTGAATTGATTGTGCCTAAGTATTTATTACACCTTGTTGACTAGAATTAAATGGTGTATAGGAACTGGAATACACGGCGTGTATGTTGGAGCAACACGTCGTGTAGTCCGATCCGACCCAAGTGAAACCATGTACAAAGGATAAGTTGTGTACCACGTACACAGGATTTCCAAGCCAGTTACCACGTAACAAGGAAGTACATGCCATGTATGGTTTATATATATGTTGTGGCTCTAAAATTTCCAAAGTACAAAAAACACACCAAATCCCCCGGCGTGTACTTTGGATAAAGGGTGAAAAGAAATACACGCCGTGTACTTTCCAGAAATAGAATTTCACCAGGTTTCCTCTAAAAGTACAAAGACCTGTACAAGGGATATGGATGAGAAGAATCTCAAGGAAATTCAGAATGGAATTTAAGATAAAGAATTGATTAATTATAAGATCATAATTAATTAATTTTAAGCACGACTTATCTTAAATAATAGAATGATTAAAATAATTTGAATTCTAAATATGCTTAAATGTCGTTGCATTATATGGATGATCATGAGCTAGACCAAAGACCCTTTGTATGTGTATGGTTTCATTTAAATTTATTTAAATTTGTTGGCCTGCGAGCCTTCTTCTAATAAAATGTAGGGCCTGCATGCCCATGGTTTCTTTAATGTAAACCCATGTAATAGAGGATATCCCAAGCCAGAGGAGATGGTTCAAAATCCGAATCTGAGGTGAAACCAAAACAAGAAGATACAAAGGTGGATAGGTGGGAGATGCATAACACGAACCATCAGGTTTAAGGTGTTTTTCCCTAAGTCAGGGTTAGCTTATCAAAACCACTAGATAAGCTAACCAATAGAAGATCATGATCATGCCATCTTATTTTATTTCTGTATGGTTTCATGGTTTATTTATTATGTATGTGTTGTCGTGATCACATAATTAATAAAATGAACAAACATGTAAAGATGGAATAAAATAAAAACCGGACTATACGTAAACATTATCAGAACATGGTTAATCACTTAAGCAAGCATCACTTAATATTAAAAAGCATGTGATAATGCGAAACTACGCATAAAGGATTAAAATCCCTCAAATACCATATTAAGTCAGACCAAGCCTTCCATTACCTGATTAAGGGTAAGACTCAATAAAACTATGTGTTTGACCAACCCTTGTTGGGACACATAATTTTATAAAGGAATTCCTTATGAAAGGTTTAGGGTTGACTTAACCATATTACATCAAGAGGAGTAGCCCTTGATAGACTTGGTGTAATATTGGAGGCAAGAGTTAATGAAATCCATGTCAGGATATCAGGATTGGGGAGTCCACTCAACAGATCAAGGAACTGTAAGATCACAGTTGGCAAAGACCTACCTACCTAAATACTTTCAAATAGCTTGACCAACCCTTGTGAAGGGGGATATGGATCCTTGCCACAGTTGGGGTTATGCGAAGGGGGATATGGATCCTTGACACTAGACTGTCAAAGAAACTGGACATTCCAAGTTCAATGGTGAGGGCCATTGGGACTTGATAAAATAGTGGGAGACTTAATAAAATTTATTATTTCTCATAAAAATGTAATCAAGAAAGTACTAATAAATCTGCTCTTTTAATTTGTAGAATCAAAATGACAAACTCGTCCACCACATTTTCTCTATGATCAATTCTGGATAAAGACAATATCCTCACTGACAGTAACTTTCAAGAATGGTTTAGGCACCTTTAGGTTATCCTATGCCATGAACGAAAGTTTTACGTGCTGGAGTCCTCACTTCCTGATTCGCCCACCCAAGGGGAAAGTGATGAATATTTCCTGGTCTATGACCAACATTTGAATGATGCACTCAATGTTCAATGTTTGATGCTATCATCAATGTCTAGTGAGCTCATGAAGTCTCATAAAGACATGGATGCCTATAGCATGCTCGAGCACCTCCATGGTCTATACTAGGAGAGAGCAAGACAGGAAAGGTTTGAGATCTCCAAGGATCTATTTCAGAGCAAGATTAGAGAGGGTACCCCACCCAGGCCTCATGTAGTCAAGCTCATTGGCTACATTGAGCACTTGGAGGTTCTAGGGTTTAAACTCCCTGAAGAACTGGGTACCGATCTCATTCTTGCATCACTTCCCCAGAGCTTCTCAAACTTTATTGTGAACTTCAACATGAACAACATTGAGAAGTCTCTGTCTGGTCTTCTTATCCTCATTCGCCAAGTGGACAATGACATAAAGTGTGAAAATCCTTCTGTACTCATGGTGAATAAAATGAAAGTGAAGGAGAAGAGCTTTAATCCCAAAGATTCTTCAAGGCCTTCCAAGAAAAGTAAGATCAAAGGGGAGGCAAGGGAACAGGATGTTGTTTGTTTCGCATGTGGTAAGAAGGGCCACTGGAAGAAAAACTGCACCCAATCAAGGAAGCAAGGGGAAGCTTCAGGTGTGTTTGTCATCGAATGCAATCTATCTGATTCTACAAATTGGTTATTAGATACATCTTGTGGTGATCACATATGTATCCAAATACAGGAACCAAGTAGCTTCAGGAAGATTGATCGAGGGGAGGTAGATCTACGAGCATCCAATGGAGCCAGACTTGCTGTTGTAGCTGTCGGGGACTACCACCTCACATTGCCTACTGGGATGGTCTTGGTATGGAAATGATGTTATTATGTACCCTATATAACCAAAAACATTATTTCAGTATCCAGATTAGATATTGATAGATTCATCTTCAAGTTTGGAAGTTGATGTTTCTACTTTTATAAAGATAACATTTGTTTTTGTAGGGCACAATTATATAACGGCCTTTATGTGTTAGATTACACAAACCAAGTAATGGCAATCGATGAAAAAGTTAATTCACATGACTCATACCACACCCAACTTTGGCAACACTGGCTAGGTCATGTCAATGAGAAACGTTTGACAAAATTAAATCAAGATGGGTATTTAGATTCTTTCGAACTAAAACCACTTGGTGTATGTCATGCGTGTCTACAAGGAAAAATGACCAAATCCCCATTTAGTGGGAAAGGTGAAAGGGATAAAGAGCTTCCAGAATTAGTTCAAATAGATGTATGTGGACTATTTCCAGTTGAAGCAAGGGGTGGTTTCTCGTACTTCATAACTTTTACTGATGATTTTAGTAGATATAAATATATTTACTTAATGAGGTATAATTCAGATCCTTTTGATCGGTTCAAAGAATACACGAATGAATTTAAGAACCATCTTGGTAAGAAGATTAAGAAACTTCCCTCAGATAGAGGAGGAGAATATCTTAATCAATACTTCATTGATTTCTTACGGGAGTTTGGGATTCAATCTCAACCCACTCCTCCTTACAAACCTCAGTGGAATGGTATAAGTGAAAGGAGGAACCACACCCTATTATACATGGCGAGATTAATGATGAGTCATGCGATTCTTCCATTATCCTATTGGGGATATTCATTACAAACAGCAGCACACATACTAAACCAAGTACCAACTAAATCGATAAATGGTATTCCATACGAGTTATGGAGTGGACGCAAAGCCATGTTATCGAATTTACATGTGTGGGGTAGCGAAGCATTTGTTAAGGCCTCTTCAGTTAACAAACTTGCACCCCGAGGCACAAAGTGTATCTTTATAGGATATCCCAAGGAAACAAGGGGATATTACCTATACAACCCCTCAGACAAAAAGGTTACAGTGGCAATACACGCCATATTTCTTGAGAGGGAGCACATCTCCAAAAGATATAGTGGGAGAGAGATATACTTCAATGAATTCGAGGCTCAAGATACACAAGATTTGGTACAAGAACAGATTCCACAAAGCCCCATGGAAGAACAATCTGTTCCAGAGACACAAGAACTGCGTAGAAGCATGAGAGATGTGAGAGAACCAGAACGATATGGTTTTCTTGTCACTGAGGATGGTGACTCATTATTGGTTGACAATTATGATCCTCTTACCTACAAGGAATTAGTTTAAGGCACATACGTTGCTAAGTGGCAAGAATCCATGAATTCTGAAATGGATTCCATGTACTAAAACCAAGTCTGGATTTTGGTAGATCCTCCAGTTGATGTAAAGCCTATTGGTAATAAATGGGTATTCAAGAAGAAACTGGACATGGAGGGGCAAGTCAGCACCTATAAGGCACAACTGGTTGCAAAAGGTTTTAGACAACATCAAGGAATTGACTATGATGAAACCTTTTCCCCAGTTGTGATGTTGAAAACCATCAGAATCCTATTGGCCATTGTCGCTTACCTTGACTATGAAATATGGAAAATGGATGTCAAAATAGCTTTCCTTAACGGGAACCTCTAGGAAGATGTCTACATGACACAACCTGAAGGGTTTGTGACTCCAAAGGATGCCAACAAGGTATGAAAGTTTCATAAAACCATTTATGAATTAATGTAAGCATCAAGGTCATGGAAAATTCGTTTTGATGAAGCTGTAATGGAATTTGCCTTCGTTAAGAAAGAATGTGAGACTTGTGTCTACAAAAGGTTTAGTGGAAGTGCATTCGTTTTCCTAATTGTATATATTGATGATATATTACTAATTGGAAATGAAGTACCTGCCTTACATTCAGTTAAGGAATGGTTGCATAAATGTTTCTCCATGAAAGACTAGGGCGAGGCAGCATATATTCTAGGGACCAAGATCCATCCTGATAGATCCAAGAGAATGTTGGCCCTGAGTCAAAGTACATACATTGACAAAATACTGAAAAGATTTAGTATGGAACAATCCAAGAGGGGATTGTTGCCAGTGTCACATGGCATTCATCTTTCTAAGAAAATTTGTTCTCAGACACATGAGGAAAGAAAGAAAATGGAAAGGATCCCTTATGCATCCGCTATTGGGTCAGTCATGTATGTTATGATATATACGAGGCTGGATGTTGCTTACACATTAAGTGCAGTAGGCAGATAACAATCTGATCTAGGAGACCACCATTGGATGGCAGTCAAGACTATCCTTAAGTATCTGAGGCGTACTAAGTATATGTTCATGGTTTATATAGGAGATGAGGAACTAGTCATAAGAGGACATGTAGATTCCAGTTTCCAGACTAATCAAGATGACATGAAGTCGTAGACTAGATACATCTTCCATTTGAATGGAGGTGCGGTGAGCTTGAAGAGCTCAAAGAAAAGTGTGGTGGTAGATTCTACAGTGGAGTCCGAGTATATCTCAGCTTCTAAGGCAGCTAAAGAAGCAGTATGGATGCGAAGCTTCGTCCAAGATCTAGATGTAGTACCAAGCAGTAAAGATCCTATCACACTCTATTGTGATAATACTGCAATGGTGGCACTAGAAAAAGAGTCAAGGTCACATCAGCGGACAAAGCACATACTTCAGAAGTATCATCTCTTGAGGGATTTCTCTCAGAGAGGTGAAGTAGCAGTGAGCAGTATTTCCACGGAAGACAATGTGGCGGACCCCTTGACTAAATCCTTGACTCAGTAGAAACTTGATCATCATGTGAGGTCTAGCAGACTAAAAGTCATAGGCAGATGGCTCTAGTCCAAGTGGGAGTTTGTGAGGGTTGGTGTCCTAAGAACCAACTGTGTTTGTACTTTGATTACATGAATGTTATCTTATTATATATTGTTCATTGTTATGCATGACTATAATATAATAATTTCCTGGAATATTTGTTGCATTAATAAGGTCATGGAAGATCCCCGCTATGATGAGAACCTTGAAATGCTATAACAATATTCTTAAATAAAGTTCTGCGATTGGATGACATACTATGAAGGACACATAGTATACAGACCGTCATGTGCGTGTACTTTTAAGAAGATGAGAATCTCTCTCATGGAGTTCGCACTTGGTAATCTCCAAGATGGGAGATTATGAGAACAGACCCTCCAGAAGCAATTCTGCATGTCTTGGTGTCATTGTAAATTGCTATCTACGAGCGTGTGTAATGGTCCTTAGACTGTAAGATTATCATTAACTCATGTCATGACTCGCGCACTTAGATTTGCTGATGAAAATCGTCACGAAGAGAGTTGGTGGGAAGTAGGGTTCATTGGGTGTGTCATGAATGACATGTTGTTAATGGATAAGTCGAGGAAGGATGTGTCCCTTCCATATTTATGGAAGTAGATATCTCGGGCCCTTTGATTGAAATAGAACTGTCGAACAAATTCCATGGCCATGGTGACATGACGAGTTTATTTCTGGAATTCAAAGAATGACAGATCAAGCATACAGGTTTATGACACTCCCATGAAACCTTCTTGATGAGATATTGATACAAAGGGATTAAATTACACAGTAAGTGTTCGTATGAGGTGATACGTCAATGAGGCGTCAAATTCTTTCTCTTGGGTGCCTTGACCCGTTGCTAGATAGTAATCTTGGACTTTAGGCAAGCCCGCCTAATGCCAACGAGAAAGAGGCCTAGAGGGTCACACACTAAGTGCATTCAAGTATCTCAAGTAGAATGAAGATTATTATCGTACGTGGTTTAATAATTATTCAAGGAAGCCTAAATCATTTTAATATTGGAGGAAGAATAAAATGAAACAAGTACACATCGTGTATTAATGATTACACGTCGTGTAGTTTTTATTTTGAAAACAAGTACACGTCGTGTATTATTAAATGTACACGCCATGTAGTTTTCATTTTGGAAAGAAAATGAATAAATGAAAAACATGATATACACTCCGTGTACATTGAATTTACACGCCGAGTAATTTTCAATGAAAAACAAGTACACGTCGTGTATTTATGATTACACGCTGTGTAGTTTTTCAATCGGGATTTTGAGGAAATATCGTTTTATTAAATTATATTTATTATAATCAGTGTGGGAACATGTCAAGGAATTAATGACTCGATATGGGGTTTTCAAAAGAGTTAATGAAATAAATAAAATGCGTAACGCGTTTACTTATTGTCATAACTCTACAACCTCAAACACGATTATAAATATCCTCACAACCCCAACTCTTTTCCTTAGACAAGAGAATCGTTGTGCACAACAATTCTGGAGAATTCTTTCAAGACCGAAAGAACCTCTTCCTCCAAGAATGATCTCAAGACCGAGAGAGATCTTCTTCCATCGGATCAAGACAATCTAAGGCAGAAAACACAAGCAAAGGTTTCTCCACGCTAGCACCCGGAGACTCCTTTGGAGATGTCCAGAGATATGAGGTGCACGTGTGGATCACCGCTAGAGGAAGTCTACACTTGGTTTCTATGACCCAACGATGAATCACATCGGAACGTGATCAATAACATCAATAAAGTAAGAACACCCAAAAGGTACTTCTTATCAATTAATTAAATTAATTATAATCAACTTGTAACGATCCTACTTTGTGGTTCTGGTACTTTCCTTTTCTTTGTCCATTTCTGTGATTTGATCTGTGGAGACTGGCGTTTATCATCGTATTGATCCTGGATTGATTATTGTTAAAGAAAAAAAGCCAAGTGGGAACATCCACCCACGCACTTCCACTGTGCCCAGAACCTTCAATTGGTATCAGAGGCAGGTTACAATGTTGATTATAGTTATTTAATTTTTATTGATAATTTACGCATTTATATTTGATTCAATTCGAAATAAATCATTCTATAAATTTGAATAAATGATATTTGTTCTTCCTCCTACATTTCTTGATTCATATCACAGAAACTGCCTTTTAATTTTAATTTTGATTAAAATAAAAATGAGGAACTCATCTGGAGGAGCCGCTCTTTCTGTCTATACAACACGGGATTACACGATGTGTAATGAAAACTACACACCGTGTACTTAGGTTCAACGAACCGGCACTGGTCCTCCAAACCACGCCGTGTGAATTGAGTATTCCTAAGTATTTATTACACCTTGTTGACCAGAATTAAATAGTATGTGGGAATCGGAATACACGGCGTGTATGTTGGAGCAACATGCCGTGTAGTCCGATCTGGCCCAAGTGAAACCGTGTACAAAGGAGAAGCCACGTACCACGTACACGGGTTTTCTAGGACGTTTACTGTGTAACAACTAAGTACACACCATGTATGATTTATCTACACGTTGTGTGCTCTAAAATTTCCACCAAAGTACAGAAAACACGCCAAATCCCCCAGCGTATACTTTGGATAAAGGGTGAAAAGAAATACATGTCTTGTACTTTCCAAAAATGGAATTTCACCAAGTTTCCTCCAAAAGTACAAAGACATGTATGAGGGATATGGATGAGAAGAATCTCAAGGAAATTCAGAGAGGAATTTAAGATAAATAATTTATTAATTATAAGATCATAATTAATTAATTTCAAGCGCGAATTATCTTAAATAATAGAACGATTAAAACAATTTGAGTTCTAAATATGCTTAAATTTCGGTGCATGATATGGATGATCATGAGCTAGACCAAATACCCTTTGTATGTGTATGGTTTCATTTAAATTTATCTAAATTTGTTGGCCTGTGAGCCTTCTTCTAATAAAATGTAGGACTTGTGTGCCCATGGTTTCTTTAATGTAAACCCATGTAATAGAGGATCTCCCAAGCCAGAGGAGATGGTTCAAAATCTGAAGCTGAGGCGAAACCAACACAAGAAGATACAAAGGTGGACAGGTGGGAGTTGCAGAACACGAACCATCGGGTTCAAGGTGTTTTCCCATAGGTCAGGGTTAGCTTATCAAAACCACTAGATAAGCTAACCAATAGAAGCTCATTATTATGCCATCTTATTTTATTTATGTCTGATTGCATGGTTTATTTATTATGTATGTGTTGTCGCAATCACATAATTAATAAAATGAACAAGCATGTAAAGATGGAATAAAATAAAAACCGGACTATGCGTAAACATTATCAAAACATGGTTAATCACTTAAGCAAGCATCACTCAATATTAACAAGCATGTGATAATTCAAAACTACGCATAAAGGATTAAAATACCTCAAATACCATATTAAGTCAGACCAAGCCTTCTGTTACCTGATTAAGGGCAAGACTCGATAAAACTATGTGTTTGACCAACCCTTTTTGGGACACTTACTTTTATAAAGGAATCCCTTATGAAAGGTTTCGGGTTGACTTAACCATATTACATTAAGAGGAGTAGCCCTTGCTAGACTTGGTGTAATATTGGAGGCAAGAGTTGAGGAAATCCATGTCAGGATTTTAGGATTGGGGAGTCCACTCAATAGATCAAGGAACTGTAAGCTCATAGTTGGCAAAGACCTGCCTACCTAAATACCTTAAAATAGCTTGACCAACCCTTGTTGGGGTTATGCGAAGGGGAATATGGATCCTTTCCACAAGAATGTCAAAGAAAATGGACATTCCGAGTTCAATGTTGAGGGCCATTGGGACTTGATAAAATAGTGGGAGACTTAATAAAATTTATTATTTCTCATAAAAATGTAATCAACAAAGTACTGATAAATCTGCTCTTTTAATTTGTAGAATTGAAATGACAAACTCTTCAACCACATTTTCTCTGCGATCAATACTGGATAAATACAATATCCTCACTGATAGTAACTTTCGGGAATGGTTTAGGTGCCTTCAGTTTATCCTACTCCATGAACGAAAGTTTTACGTGCTGGAGTCTTCACTTCCTAATTCGCCCGCCCAAGGGGCAAGTGATGAATATTTCCTGGTCTATGATCAACATTTGAACGATGCACTCGAAGTTCAATGTTTGATGCTATCATCAATGTCTAGTGATATCATGAAGTCTCATGAAGACATGGATGCCTATAGCATGCTCGAGCACCTCCATGGTCTATACCAGGAGAGAGTAAGATAGGAAAGGTTTGAGATCTCCAAGGCTCTATTTTAGAACAATCTTGGAGAGGGTACCCCATCCGGGCCTCATGTAGTCAAGCTCATTGGCTACATTGAGCGCTTGGAGGTTCTAGGGTTTAAACTCCCCGAAGAACTAGGTACCGATCTCATTCTTGCATCACTTCCCTAGAACTTCTCAAACTTTGTTGTGAACTTCAATATGAACAACATTGAGAAGTCTATGTCTGATCTTCTTATCCTCATTCGCCAAGTGGACAATGACATAAAGTGTGAAAATCCTTTTGTCTTCATGGTGAATAAAAGGAAAGTGAAGGTGAAGAGCTTTAAGCCCAATGATTCTTCAAGGCCTTCCAAGAAAAGTAAGATCAAAGGGGAGGCAAGGGAATAGGATGTTGTTTGTTTCGCATGTGGAAAGAAGGGCCACTAGAAGGAAAACTGCACCCAGCCAAGGAAACAAGGGGAAGCTTCAAGTGAGTTTGTCATTGAATGCAATCTATTTGTTTCTACAAATTGGGTATTAGATACATCTTTTGGTGCTCACATATGTATCCAAATATAGGAACCAAGTAGATTCAGGAAGATTGATTGAGGGGAGGTAGATCTACGAGCAGCCAATGGAGCCAGACTTGCTGTTGTAGCTTCCAGGGACTACAACCTCACATTGCCTACTAGTATGGTCTTGCTTTTGAAAGGATGTTATTATGTACCCTCTGTAACCAAAAACATTATTTCAGTATCCAGATTAGATACTGATGGATTCATCTTCAAGTTTGGAAATGAATACTGTTACTTTTATAAAGATAGAATTTCTTTTGGTAGGGCACATTTATATAATGGCCTTTATGTGTTAGAATACACAAACCAAGTAATGGAAATCGATGATAAAGTTAATTCACATGACTCATACCACACCCAACTTTGGCATCATCGGCTAGGTCATGTCAATGAGAAACGTTTGACAAAATTACATCAAGATGGGTATTTAGATTCTTTCAAACTAAAACCACTTGTGTATCTCATGCGTGTATACAAGGAAAAATGACCAAATCCCCATTTAGTGGGAAATGTGAAAGGGCTAAACAGCTTCTCCAATTAGTTCACACAGATGTGTGCGGACCATTTCCAGTTGAAGAAAGGGGTGGGTTCTTGTACTTCATAACTTTTACTGATGATTTTAGTAGATATGGATATATTTACATAATGAGGTATAATTCAAATTCTTTTGATCAGTTCAAAGAATACAAGAATGAAGTTGAGAATCATCTTGGTAAGAAGATTAATAAACTCTGATCAGACAGAGGAGGAGAATATCTTAATCAAGACTTCATTGATTTCTTACGGGAGTTTGGGATTCTATATCAACTCACTCCTCCTTACACACCTCAGTGGAATGGTATAAGTGAAAGGAGGAACTGCACCCTCTTGGAGATGGTGAGATCAATGATGAGTCATGCGATTCTTCCATTATCCTTTTGGGGATATGCATTACAAACAGCAGTACACATACTAAACCAAGTACCAACTAAATTGATAAATGGTATTCCATATGAGTTATGGAGTGGACGCAAATCCATGTTATCAAATTTACATTTGTGGTGTAGCGAAGCATTTTTTAAGGCCTCTTCAGGTAACAAACGTTCACCCCAAGGCAAAAAGTGTATCTTTATAGGATATCCCAAGGAAACAAGGGGATATTACCTATACAACCCCTAAGACAAAAAGGTTATAGTGGCAATACATTCCATATTCCTTGAGAGGGAGCACATCTCCAAAAGATATAGTGGGAGTGATATAGACTTCGATGAAGTTGAGGCTCAAGATACACAAGAGTTGGTATAAGAACAAATTCCACAAAGCCCCGTGGAAGAACAATTTGTTCCAGAGACACAAGAACTATGTAGGAGCACGAGAGAGGTGAGAGAACCAGAACGATATGGTTTTCTTGTCACCAAGGATGGTGACTCATTATTGGTTGAAAATGATGATCCTCTTACCTACAAGGAAGTAGTTTAAGGCACAGACGTTTCCAAGTGGCAAGAAGCCATGAATTCTAAAATGGATTCCATGTACCAAAACCAAGTTTGGATTTTTGTAGATCCTCCAGTTGATGTAAAGCCTATTTGTAATAAATGGGTATTCAAGAAGAAACTGGACATGGAGGGGCACGTCAGCACCTATAAGGCACGACTAGTTGCAAAAGGTTTTAGACAACATCAAGAAATTGACTATGATGAAACCTTTTCCCCTGTTGCGATGCTGAAATCCATCAGAATTCTATTGGCCATTGCCACTTAACATGACTATGAAATTTGGCAAATGGATGTTAAAACAGATTTCCTTAACAGGAACCTCCAGAAATATGTCTACATGACACAACCTGAAGGGTTTGTGACTCCAAAGGATGCCAACAAGGTATGAAAGTTGCAGAAATCCATTTATGGATTAAAGGAAGCATCAAGGTCATGGAACATTCGTTTTGATGAAGCTATAACGAAATTTGGATTTGTTAAGAATGAATGTGAGCCTTGTGTCTACAAAAGGTTTAGTGGAAGTGCATTCGTTTTCCTAATTGTATATATTGATGACATATTACTAATTGGAAATGAAGTACCTTCCTTACAGTCAGTTAAGGAATGGTTTCATAAATGCTTCTCCATGAAAGACTTGGGCGAGGTAGCATATATTTTAGGGATCAAGATCCATCGTGATATATCCAAGAGAATGTTGGGCCTGATTCAAAGTACATACATTGACAAAATACTGAAAAGATTTAGTATGGAACAATCCAAGAGGGGATTATTTCCAGTGTTACATGGCATTCATCTTTCCAAGACAATGTGTCCTTAGACACATGAAGAAAGAAAGAAAATGTCAAGGATCCCTTACGCATCAGTGATTGGGTCAGTCATGTATGATATACTATGTACGAGGTTGGATGTTGCTTACGCATTAAGTGCGGTTGGTAGATATCAAGCTGATCCTGGAGACTACCATTGGATGGCAGTCAAGACTATCCTTAAGTATCTAAGGCGTACTAAGGATATGTTCCTGGTTTATGGAGGAGATGAGGAACTAGTCATTAGAGGATATGTAGATGCTAGTTTCCAGACTGATCAAGATAACATGAAGTTGCAGACTGGATACATCTTCAGTTTGAATGGAGGTGTTGTGAGCTGGAAGAGCTCAAAGCAAAGTGTGGTGGAATATTCTACAGTGGAGTCCGATTATATAGCAGCTTCTGAGGAAGCTAAAGAAGAAATATGGATGTGAAGCTTTTTCCAAGAGATGGATGTAGTACCGAGTAGTAAAGATCCTATCACACTCTATTGTTATAATACTACAGCGGTGGAACTTGCAAAAGAGCCAAGGTCACATCAGTGGACAAAGAACATACTTTAGAAGTATCATCTCTTGAGGGATTTTTCTCAGATAGGTGAAGTTGCAGTGAGTAGTATTTCCACGGAAGACAACGTGGCGGACCCCTTGACTAAAGCCTTGACTCAGCAGAAACATGATCATCATGTGAGGTCTAGAGGACTAAAAGTCATAGGCAGTTGGCTCTAGTCCAAGTGGGAGTTTGTAAGGGTTGGTGTCCTGAGAACCAACTAGTTTTGTACTTTGATTACATGAATGTTCTCTTATTATATATTGTTCATTGTTCTGCGTGAATATAATATAATAATGTCCTGGAATATTTGTTTCATTAATAAGGTTATGGAAGATCCCCGCTATGATGAGAACCTTGAAATTCTATAACAATATTCTTAAATAAAGTTCTGCGATTGGATGACATACTGTGATAGGACACATAGTATACAGACTGTCATGTGCGAGTACTCATAAGAAGACGAGACTCTCTCTCATAGAGTTCGTACTTGGTAATCTCCAAGATGGGAGATTATGAGAACAGACTCACCAGTAGTAATTCTGCATGTCTTGGTGTCATTGGACATTGCTATCTACGAGCGTGTGTAATGGTCCTTAGACTGGAAGATTATTATTAACTCATGTCATGACTCACGCACTTAGATTTACTGACAAAAACCATCACGAAGAGAGTTGGTGGGAAGTATGGTACATTGGGTGCGTCACGAATGACATGTTTTTAATGGATAAGTTGAGGAAGGATTTTTCCCTTCCATATTTATGGAAGTAGATATCTCAGGCCCTTTGATTGAAATAGAACTGTTGAACAAATTCCATGGCCATGGTGACATGATGATTTTATTTCTGGAAGTCAAAGAATGACAGATCAAGCATATAGGTTTATGACACTTCCATGAAACCTGCTTGATGAGATATTGAGACAAAGGGATTAAACTACACAGTAAGCGTTTGTATGAGGTGATAAGTCAATGCGGCGTCAACTTCTTTCTCTTGGGTGTCTTGACCTGTTGCTAGAAAGTAATCTTGGACTTTAGGCAAGCCCGCCTAATGCCAACAAGAAAGAGGTCTAGAGGGTAACACACTAAGTGTATTCAAGTATCTCAAGTAGAATAATGATTATTCCCATACGTGGTTTAATAATTATTCAAGGAATCCTAAATCGTTTTAATGTTGGAGGAATAATAAAATGAAAACAAGTACACGATGTGTATTAATGATTACTCGCCGTGTAGTTTTTATGTTGAAAACAAGTACATGTCGTTTATTATTAAATATACACGCCATGTAGTTTTCATTTTGAAAAGAAAATGAATAAATGAAAACAAGATATACACACCGTGTACATTTAATGTACACGCCGTGTAGTTTTCAATGAAAAACAAGTACACACCGTGTATTTATGATTACACGCCATGTAGTTTTTCAGTCGGGATTTTGAGGAAATATCATTTTATTAAATGATATATATTATAATTAGTGTGGGCACATGTCAAGAAATTAATGACTCTACATGGGGTTTTCAAAAGAGTTAATGAAATAAATAAAATGTGTAACGCGTTTATTTATTGTCATAACTCTACAACCTCAAACCCGATTATAAATATCCTCACAACCCCAACTCTTTTCCTTAGACAAGAGAATCATTGTGCAAAACAATTCTGGAGAATTATTTCAAGCCTGAAATAATCTCTTCCTCCAAGAACGCTCTCAAGACCGAGAGAGATCCTCTTCCATCGGATCAAGACGATCTAAGGCGGACAACGCAAGCAAAGGTTTCTCCACGCTAGCACCCGGAGACTCCTTTGGTGACATCCAGAGATACAAGGTGCACGTGTGGATCACCGCTAGAGGAAGTCTACACTTGGATTCTGCAATGCAATGATGAATCACATCAGAACGTGATCAAGAACATCAATGAAAGAAGAACACCCAAAAGGTAATTCTTGTCAATTAATTAAATTAATTATAATCAACTTGTAACGATCCTACTTTGTGGTTCCGGGACTTTCCTTTTCTTTGTCCATTTCTGTGATTTGATCCTTAGAGACTGGAATTTATCATCATATTGATCCCGGATTGATCGTTGTTAACGACAAAAATCCAAGTGGGAACATCCACCCACGTGATTCCGCTGTGCCCAGAACCTTCAAGCTCTACCATGGATGTGGCAACCAGCGGTGCTCCCTGGAAGGTCTGCATGAACCGCATGAAGCCTTCACAGAACTGCGCATCCTCGCCTTCGTTCGATATAATGGCTGGCACCACATGTGGCACTGTTGGAGGATCCATCGGTATCCCATGGCCTGCCATCTATGGAGTATAATCGTTGCCGCTCTCTTGGATAACAACTCGTGATCGTCTCGGCGGCATGACTCTATAAGGTCAAACACATGCCTTAGATCAAGATCATCAAGGACTAAGAACTGGAAGCGTAAGAAGGGAACAAGGAAAAGAAAACATTCAAGTTGACAAAACAAGACTACATGGTGTGTACAATAACTACACGGCATGTTCCCTTAATTCTTTCACATGGGCGTATACTTATTCTAGAACTGGTCGTGTAACACCCCAAACACACGGCATGTGCTTGAATTTTCTTCCCTTGCCTGAGTCCTTCTACATGTATTAGCCACACATATCTCATTTGAACGAGACTACACGGTGTGTATAAGGTCTACATGGTGTGTACTAGACGAGCTTCACTGAATCATTTTGTTTGTGACACGGTTGGGTACGTAGATCACACTACACAGCGTGTTCCAGATGGAAACGGCGTGTACGACTTAGATTCCAACTGCCCTTGTTGTTAGTGACACAGCCGGCTACTCGGCTGATACTACACGGCATGTTACACCTGCACACGGCGTGTACACCACGCTGTTTCCCCAGCCACACGGCCAAGTCCACACAATCTCTCACCGGTCAAGACTACACGGTGTTTCCCATAGGTACGAGACATGTACTAGACGAGCTTCGTCGACCCGTGTTGTTTAAGACATGACCAGATACACGGTTCAAACTACACGGCATGTTCCATATGGACACGGTGTGTACTAGAAAGGATAACACCAACCTGTGTTGTTCGTTACATGGCTGGATTCCCAAATTTCACTACACGTTGTGTTCAGAAATGACACGGTGTGTTTAAGCGAAGATTTCTCCATCTGTGTTGTTAGTCACACGGCGGACAATGGGTTAACATGAAACGACGTGTACAATCGGTACACAGCATGTTCCCTATAGAGTTTTCCCAATATCATGTTTCTACCTACATAGCCTATGACACGGTTAGAAACTACATGGCATGTACATAAGGTACACGACATGTACTTAAAAAAATTTCATTTCTTCCCGAACAGAAGAGTAAACGACGTGTAATCAAAATTACACGGAGTGTATTCTGGGTTTTTTTGGACAGTAAGCCTCAGAAGCTACTCTGGAGTCCAGAATACCACTGAACGAACACCAAAGTACCAAATTATGATCCATGAGGGCTCATACTCCCTGCGAACCAAGGATTGGCATCTTATACATGTTATAATAGAGTAAACAAGTCGATGATCCACCAAATTCCGATTGATGAGGTCCCATACTCCTCAAGAACCAAAGTTTGGAATTCATTCACAAAACCTTACATAAAAATAACCTATCGAATAATAGGTATTTTATCAAGGCATCTGTCATAACATCATACATTTTCTAGCACAACATCTATCACAACAACATGCAATTCCTAATGCACCTACATGTCATGGAAACTATGCATGGCATGTGATTCTAACATGTGCCTAAATGATGCATGAGATGGCATACCCTCATCTCATCGGGTTGCAACTAAATAGAATCCAAGTATAAAAATATAAACAACACACCACAAGTGCATCACCCAACAGTGAAAATCAAATCAACTGTAATAATCATAAACAGAAAGTCACAATTTAACTCGAGGTAATCTAGATTTTACCTGTACACAAGGTAGCTACTCCCGGGTAAATTTTATTACCGAATCCCTTAACAGTCCATCTCTTACCATTTTTTCCAAACAATAAAATAACTCAGAGAAAAGAAAAGTCCTCCGATACCACTTTGTAACGTCCTGGATCTGTGTGTCACACAACGGGTGCCCCGAACCTGGTTGGTCACATGACCTCAAGCGCATTTCTCCAAATGCCAAAGGCTGACGACTAGCAGTGAGGGCCTAGGCCTGATAGTGGGGAAACTATGCCCTCATTTTTCAAAGTGTAGCGCAGTGGAGAAAATACAAACATAGAAAAAGTGAAAACAGTAAACAATACCAAGATTAAATGGAGAACAGTACTAAAGTAAAAGATGACAACAGTCATATATATGATGATGCAATATGTCCCTAATTCTAATAAAGCATCCAAAACATGATACACTACAATATAAAACAATACAGTACAAGGGACAATTATAGAAAAGCAAAATAAAATAGTGCAGTAGGAACTCAGTAGCATCGCAAGCCTAAGCTCGGTCCCATGCTCTCCTACTCCTCTGCAACAATCAAGTACCTGTATAGGGACTCTTTCCCTTATCAATACCTACAGAAATATAATTTTTTTGGGCCCAAGACATGACCCAAACAGGGTGTGAGAAATAAATCCCAGTATGCAACCACCAAAGGCTCGTGCCCAACTGTCAGTGAAAATGTGCAACAACAGTGTGCAGTAATGAAATGCAGTAAACTAGGAAGTACTCAAAAGTAAACATTCCTACCAATTATGTTGCCATTTCAATTATTATTTAACAATTCAATGTAATTGAATTATAAGTTTCTGATTCTTAACCTCAGTCAACAATCTCTTATACAATGCCGCAGCAAAAAACACAATAGGATATCTAACAAATAGAGGGTAATAACAATACCATGACTGTGCTTTAGCTTGGAAGGTGTAACATAAGAAATCACCACAGTGAATATTTAAATTAAATATTGTCCTCAGACATAAGAACCATCGCCTTCGGGCTAAACAGAATATTGCCCTCAGGCTAAACAGAACCTTGCCCTCAGGCTAAACAGAATCTTGCCCTCTGGTTAAACATAACCTTGCCCTCAGGCCTTGCACTCAGGCTAAATAGAATCTTTCCCTCAGGCTAAAAAAAACCTTTCCCTCAGGCCTTTCCCTCAGGCTAAACAGAATCTTGTCCTCAGGCTAAACAGAACATTGCCCTCAGGCCTTGCCCTTAGGCTAAACAGAATCTTTCCCTTAGGCTAAACAGAACCTTGCCCTCAGGCCTTTCCCTCAGGCTAAACAAGTAACCGGGCCAATCCCAACACATAAGCAAGAAATTATATATTTTTTATCTCAAAAAAACTCATATCATGCAATAATCATGGCATACCCACAGGTATCCTGGCCAAACGGCTAAACAAGGGAAACACACCCTCAGGGTGGCCCTGTATAAAAGTAGCGATCCCAACAACAGTTTATACATAATCAAAAGATTACCTATGCAATTATAGGTATTTAATCGGTCAAGGCATTATACACAAGACACCCCAAAAATGGGCATGTAGCACAATAGTACACAAAAACAACTCGACAGTTGGAAATAAACACTAGACCACCTACCTCGATCTCCTTTGATCGATATATGTGAACGACGCCTCTCGAATCAACTGAGAATGACATAGATCTGGGATAAACATTTACATGTTCAAACCCAAATAACTTCCCTTAGGTAAAGAATTTTAAGGAGAGGTTCAAGAAGATATAATAACTCACCCGCACGGTTCAAACGAGATTGACGACGAAGGAATCATAGTCCCGGTGTACGGTCGGGAGCTCCTCCAAGATTCGGCCTTCTCTCCCACAGCTCTCGGGCGTTCTATGCTTCCTCTGTCTAAAGAGGAGGCTACTTCCAGTTTTTAACAAAAAAACATAACTACACTACGTGTGCTCTCAAGTACATAGCGTGTACTTTCCATTTTTTTAATTATTCCTCTAGCAGTCACTTTCCACCGCCTCACTATTCATCTGCTGGCTTGGTTACACAGCGTGTATTACTAAGTACATGGTGTGTACCATCGTTATGCTGGCGGCTAATCCCACCACCTCATTGTTCACCTGTCGACTGATTACACGGCATGTATTACTAAGTACATGGCATGCAGTCAGTTTTTACATCCTTCATCGCTGACAGACCTACACACCCTGTATACTCATCCCACACGGCCAAAGTACACGGTGTGTGGAAAAAGTACAAGACGTGTACCCATAAATTTTGGGATTTTTCCCCATTTTCCTTATTTTCTCAAAAACATTAAATTAAATGGAAAAGAAGAAACTTGTACCTCAAGAATAAGAACCGAGTTCTTACATTGCAAAATTGACAATGGATTTGATACAACAGGTACAACTATTTAATGTACTCGAGTATATGTTCTTTATCTTCATTGAGTGTAACTTTCATGACATAATTTGAAGTAACTAAACTTCATTTTTTCATGTCATTTTCATTTTTTCAATGATTAATACATACAATCCATTTCTTCTTCTCAAGTGGCTACTCTTAACCATCAGATTTTTGTTTATATGATTTTAATTTTCAATGATATTTGGTACTTATTCTTTAATGTCAATTATTTATGAAGAAATATATATTCATTGAGTTTGATGATGTTGATTCGGTCCAAACAAATGTTGCAACGTCTTGAGACTCTGCAGAAACAACAAGCAATACTGATGAACTGGATCCCCGTATGAAGGAAAACATATAAACAAAAAGATTGAAGAATATGAGTGAAATTTTGAGGTGCAATGGAGAGGTAATAATGACAAGTTAATGCTTCTTTTCTTTGAAAATTATCAATTCATTTTTTATTTACAACATAAACTCTTTATTTCAGTTTAAGAAATATTGTCTGAACATGTTTTTTCCACAGTTTTTCAGTTTCTGATGACTATCCCCTATACACAAAACAGATCACATGGTTTCTTTTCTCACCATTTTTTACTACTTCAAGGATCGTTAACTCTATGATACCAACATCTAGGATAGGGGTTGTAGTGCAGCAAGTGTTGAAACCACTACTGGATGGAGTTAATTTTAATGGATTTCCTTCACAATGTCTCTAAATGACACATCATGTGCTATTTAGGGAGGTGCTGATAATTTTTTGAAATGTAATCTAATATCATGTGATTTTCTGTTATTTATATGTACTTTTATAAACCAAAACCTTATGTTTCAAAACTCAACATTCCTTTCTGAAACAAACTATTTTCTTGAAGAAATACTTCTATAAAATTTCAAAATATTAATACTCAAAATTCGGATTGTAAGGGTTTGTGTCCTGAGAACCAGCTATTTTTTACTTTGATTACATGAATGTACACTTATTATATATTGTTCATTGTTTTGCATGACTATAATATAATAATGTCCTGGAATATTTGTTGCATTGATAAGGTCATGACAGATCCCCGCTATGATGAGAACCTTGAAATGCTATAACAATATCCTTAAATAAAGTTCTACGGTTGGATGACAAACTATGATAGGACACATAGTATATATACCGTCATGTGTGAGTACTCGTAAGAAGATGACTCTCTCTCATGGAGTTCGCACTTGGTAATCTCCAAGATGGGAGATTATGAGAACAGACCCGCCAGTAGTAATTCTGCGTGTTTTGGTGTCATCAAACATTACTATCTACGAGCGTGTGTAATGGTCCTTAGACTGGAAGATTATTATTAACTCATGTCATGACTCGCGCACTTAGATTTGCTGACGAAAACCATCACAAAGAGAGTTGGTGGGAAGTATGGTACGTTGGGTGCGTCACAAATGACATGTTGTTAATGGATAAGTCGAGGAAGGATTTTTCCCTTCCATATTTATGGAAGTAGATATCTCAGGCCCTTTGATTGAAATAGAACTGTTGAACAAATTCCATGGCCATGGTGACACGACGAGTTTATTTCTGGAAGTCAAAGAATAAAAGATCAAGCATATAGGTTTATGACACTTCCATGAAACCTGCTTGATGAGATATTGAGACAAAGGGATTAAACTACACAGTAAGCATTTTTATGAGGTGATAAGTCAATGTGGCGTCAACTTCTTTCTCTTGGGTGCCTTGACCCGTTGCTAGACAGTAATCTTGGACTTTAGGAAAGCCCACCTAATGCCAATGAGAAAGAGGCATAGAGGGTCACACACTAAGTGTATTCAAGTATCTCAAGTAGAATAAAGATTATTCCCACACATGGTTTAATAATAATTCAAGGAAGCCTAAATCGTTTTAATGTTGGAGGAAGAATAAAATGAAAACAAGTACACACTATGTATTAATGATTACACGCCGTGTAGTTTTTATTTTGAAAACAAGTACACATCGTGTATTAATGATTACACGCCGTGTAGTTTTCATTTTGGAAAGGAAATTAAAAAAAAAGTACATGTCGTGTATTAATGATTACACGCCGTGTAGTTTTTTATGAAAAACAAGTACACGCCATGTATTAATTATTACACGCCGTGTAGTTTTTTTATGAAAAACAAGTACACACCGTGTATTAATGATTACACACCGTGTGGTTTTTCCAGTCGGGATTTTGAGGATATAATATTGTTTTATTAAATGATATTTATTATAATCATCATGGGCGCATGTCAAGGAATTAATTATTTGACATGGGGTTTTCAATAAGAGTTAATGAAATAAATAAAACGCGTAACGTGTATATTTATTGTCATAACCCTATAACCTCAAACCCAATTATAAATATCCTCACAACCCCAAATCTTTTCCTAATAATCATTGTTCACAACAATTCTGTAGAATTATCTCAAGACCAAATGAACTCTGTCCTCCAAGAACACTCTCAAGACCGAGAGAGATCCACCTCCACCGGATCAAGGTGATCTAAGGAGGACAACGCAAGCAAAGGCTTCTCCACGCTAGCACCCGGAGATTCCTTTGGCGACGTCCAAAGATACGTGGTGTACGTGTGGATCACCGCTAGAGGAAGTCTACACTTGGCTTCTGCGACGCAATGACGAATCACATCGAAACGTGATCAAAAATATCAACAAATAAAGAATTCCATAAAAGGTACTTCTTATTAATTAATTAAATTAATTATAATCAACATGTGATGATCTTTCCTTTATAGTTCCATGGACTTTTCTTCTTATTTGTCTATTTCTGTGATTCAATCCATGGAGACTGGCGTTTATCGTCATATTGATCCCAGATTGATCATTGTAAATGAAAAAAAGCCAAGTGGGAACATCCACCCATGAGATTCTGCTATGCCTGGTACCTTCAAGTGGTATCAAAGGGAGTCACAATGTTGATTATAGTTATTTAATTTGTGTTGATAATTTACGCATTTATATTTGATTCAATTCAAGATAAATCATTCTATAAAACTGAATGAATGAGATCTGTTCTTCCTCATTCATTTCTCGATTCACATCATAGAAACAACCTTTTAATTTTAATTTTGATTAAATTAAAAACAAGGAACTCATCTGGAGGAGCCGCTCTTTCTGTCCGTACAACACAAGAATACACGACGTGTAGTGAAAACTACACGCCGTGTACTTAGGTTCAACGAACCGGTACTGGTCCGCCAAACCACAACGTGTGAATTGAGTATACCTAAGTATTTATTACACCATGTTGACCATAAAGAAATGGCACATGGGAACCGGAATACACAGCATTTATGTTGAATCAACATGTCGTGTAGTCTGATCCGACCCAGGTGAAACCGTGTACAAGGAGAAGCTATGTTCCGCATACACGGGATTGTCAGGCCGGTAACCGCGTAACAATGAAGTACACATTGTGTTAGATTAATCTACATGCCGTATACTCCAAAATTTCCAAAGTACAGAAAACACACCAAAGCCCCTGGCGTGTACTTTGGATAAAGGGTGAAAAATACATGCCATGTAATATAGCCTCACGTTGTGTACTTTCCAGGAATGGAATTTCACCAGGTTTCCTCCAAAAGTACAAATACCTATACAAGGAATATGGATGAGAAGAATCTCAATGAAATTCAGAAAGGAATTTAAGATAAAGAATTGATTAATTATAAGATCATAATTAATTGAATTCAAGCGCGACTTATCTTGAATAAAAGAACGATTAAAAGAATTTGAATTCTAAATATGCATAAATGTCATTGCTTTCTATGGATGATCGTGAGCTAGACCAAAGACCCTTTGTATGTGTGTATGGTTTCATTTAAATTTGTTTAATTTAAATTTGTTGGCCTGTGAGACTTCTTCCAATAAAATATAGGGCCTACGTGCCCATAGTTTCTTTAATGTAAACCCCATGTAATAGAGGATCTCCCAAGCCAGTGGAGATGGTTCAAAAATCCGAAGTTAAGGTGAAACCAACCCAAGAATATGCAAAGGTGGACAGATGGGAGATGCAAAACACGAACTATCGGGTTCAAGGTGTTTTCCCTAGGTCAGGGTTAGCTTATCAAAACTGCTAGATAAGCTAACTAATAGAATCTCATGATCATTCCATCTTATTTTATTTCTGTCTGATTGAATGTTTTATTTATTATTTATGTGTTGTCGTGATCACATAATTAATTAAATAAACAATCATGAAAAGATGGAATAAAATAAAAACTAGACTATGCGTAAACATTATCAGAACATGGTTAATCACTTAAGCAAGCATCACTTAATATTAACAAGCATGTGATAATGAAAAACTACGCATAAAGAATAAAATTCCTCAAATACCATATTATGTCAGACCAAGCCTTCCATTACTTGATTAAGGGAAAGACTCAATAAAACTATGTGTTTGACCAACCCTTTTTGGGACACTTACTTTTATAAAGGAATCTCTTATGAAAGTTTCGGGTTGGCTTAAAAAATTTACATCAAGAGGAGTAGCCCTTGCTAGACTTGTTTTAAAATGAAGGCAAGTGTTGAGGAAATCCAAGTCAGGATTTCAAGATTGGGGAGTCCACTCAACAGATCAAGGAACTGTAAGCTCACAGTTGGCAAAGACCTGCCTACCTAAATACCTTCAAATAGCTTGACCAACCCTTGTTGGGGTTATGTGAAGGGGAATATGGATCCTTTCCACTAGAATGCCAAAGAAACTGGAAATTCCGAGTTCAATAGTGAGGGCCATTGGGACTTGATAAAATAGTGGGAGACTTAATAAAATTTATTATTTATCATAAAATGTAATCAAGAAAGTACTAATAAATCTTCTCTTTTAATTTGTATAATCAATATGACAATATCATCAACCACATTTTCTCTGTGATCAATTCTGGACAAAGTCAATATCCTCACAGGTAGTAACTTTCAGGAATGGTTTAGGCGCCTTCGGGTTATCCTACGCCATGAACGAAAGTTTTACGTGCTGGAGTCCTCACTTCCTGATTCTCCTGCCCAAGGGGCGAGTGATCAATATTTCCTGATCTATGATCAACATTTGAACGATTCACTCGACGTTCAATGTTTGATGCTATCATCAATGTCTAGTGAGCTCATGAAGTCTCATGAAGACATGGATTTCTATAGCATGCTCGAGCACCTCCGTGGTCTATACTAGGAGAGAGAAATACAAAAAAGGTTTGAGATCTCCAAGGCTCTATTTCAGAGCAAGCTTGGAGAGGGTGCCCCAGCTGGGCCTCATGTAGTCAAGCTCATTGGCTACATTGAGCGCTTGGAGGTTCTAGGGTTTAAACTCCCTGAAGAACTGGGTACCGATCTCATTCTCGCATCACTCCCCCAGAGATTCTCTAACTTTGTTGTAAATTTCAACATGAACAACATTGAGAAGTATATATCTGATCTTCTTATCCTTATTCGCTAAGTGGACAATGATATGAAGCGTGAAAAGCCTTCTGTCCTTATGGTGAATAAAAGGAAAGGTAAGGCAAAGAGCTTTATGCCCAAGGCTTCTTCAAGGCCTTCTAAGAAAAGGAAGATCAAAGGGGAGGCAAGAGAACAGGAGGCTGTTTATTTCACTTGTGGCAAGAAAGGCCACTGGAAGAAAAACTACACCCAGCCAAGGAAGCAAGGGGAAGCTTTAGGTGAGTTTGTCATAAAACACAATCTATTTGTTTCTAAAATTTGGGTATTATATACAGCTTGTGGTGCTCACATATGTATCCAAATACATTAACCAAGTAGATTCGGGAAGATTGATCGAGGGGAGATAGATCTACGAGCAGCCAACGGAGCCAGACTTTCTGTTGTAGCTGTCGGGGACTACCACCTCACATTGCCAACTGGAATGATCTTGGTATTAAAGGGTTGTTATTATGTGCCTTCTATTACTAAAAACATTATTTCAGTATCCAGATTAGATACTGATGGATTCATCTTCAAGTTTGGAAATGAATGTTGTTACTTTTATAAAGATAGCATTTCTTTTGGTAGGGCACATTTATATAATGGCCTTTATGTGTTAGACTACACAAACCAAGAAATGGAAATCGATGATAAAGTTAATTCACATGACTCATACCACACCCAACTTTGGCATCATCAGCTAGGTCATGTCAATGAGAAACGTTTGACAAAATTACATCAAGATGGGTATTTAGATTCTTTCGAACTAAAACCACTTGTGTATATCATGTGTGTCTACAAGGAAAAATGACCAAAGCCCCATTTAGTGGGAAAGGTGAAAGGGCTAAACAACTTCTAAAATTAGTTCACACAGATGTGTGCGGACCATTTCCAGTTGAAGCAAGGGGTGGGTTCTTGTACTTCATAACTTTTACTGATGATTTTAGTAGATATGGGTATATTTACTTAATGAGGTATAAGTCAGATTCTTTTGATTGGTTCAAATAATAAAAGAATGAAGTTGAGAACCATCTTGGTAAGAAGATTAAGATCAGGACTTCATTGATTTCTTATGGGAGTTTGGGATTCTATGTCAACTCACTCCTCTTTACACGCCTCAGTAGAATGGCATAAGTGAAAGGAGGAACCGCACCCTGTTGGACATGGTGAGATCAATGATGAGTCATGTGAGTCTTCCATTATCCTTTTGGGGATATGCATTACAAACAACCGCACACATACTAAACCAAGTACCAACTAAATTGATAAATGGTATTCCATACGAATTATGGAGTGGACGCAAAGACATGTTATCAAATTTACATGTGTGGGGTAGCGAAGCATTTGTTAAGGCCTCTTTAGGTAACAAGCTTGCACCCCGAGGCACAAAGTGTATCTTTATAGGATATCCCAAGGAAACAAGGGGATATTACTTATACAACCCCTTAGATAAAAAGGTAACAGTGGCAAGACACGCCATATTCCTTGAGAGGGATCACATCTCCAAAAGAGATTGTGGGAGTGATATAGAATTTGATGAAGTTGAGGATCAAGATACACTGGAGTTGGTACATGAACAGATTCCACAATGCCCTGTGGAAGAACAATCTGTTCTAGAGACACAAGAACTGCGTAGGAGCACGAGAGAGGTGAGAGAACCAGAACGATATGGTTTTCTTGTCACCGAGGATGGTGACTCATTATTGGTTGAAAATGATGATCCTCTTACCTACAAGGAAGCAATTGAAGTCATAGATGTTTCCAAGTGGAAAAAATCCATGAATTCTAAAATGGATTTCATGTACCAAAACCAAGTCTAGATTTTGGTAGATCCTCCAGTTGATGTAAAGCATGTTGGTAATAAATGGGTATTCAAGAAGAAATTGGACATAGAGGGGCAATTCAGCACCTATAAGGTACGACTGGTTGCAAAAGGTTTTAGACTGCGTCAAGGAATTGACTATGATGAAACCTTTTCACCAATTACGATGCTGAAATCCATAAGAATCCTATTGGCCATTGTCGCTTACCATGACTATGAAATTTTGAAAATGGATTTCAAAACAGCATTTCTTAATGGAAACCTCTAGGAAGATGTCTACATGACACAACCTAAAGGGTTTGTGACTCCAAAGGATGCCAACAAGGTATGAAAGTTGCAAAAATCCATTTATGGATTAAAGCAAGCATCAAGGTCATGGAACAATCATTTTGATGAAGGTGAGCCTTGTGTCTACAAAAGGTTTAGTGGAAGTGCAGTTGTTTTCCTAATAGTATATGTTGATGACATATTACTAATTGGAAACGAAGTACCTGACTTACAGTCAGTTAAGGCATGGTTGGATAAATGCTTATCTATGAAAGACTTGGGCAAGGCAGCATATATTCTTGGGATCAAGATCCATCGTGATAGATCCAAGAGAATGTTGGGCCTGAGTCAAAGTACATACATTGACAAGATACTAAAAAGATTCAATAAGGAACAATCCAAGAGGGGATTGTTACCAGTGTCATATGGCATTCATCTTTCCAAGAAAATGTGTCCTCAGACACATGAGGAAAGAAAGAAAATGACAAGACTATCCTTAAGTATATGAGGCGTACTAAGGATATGTTCATGGTTTATGGAGGAGATGAGGAACTAGTCATCAGAGGACATGTAGATGCTAGTTTCCAGACTGATCAAGATGACATGAAGTCGCAGACTGGATACATCTTCAGTTTGAATGGAGGTGTAGTGAGTTGTAAGAGCTCAAAGCAAGGTGTGGTCATAGATTCTACAGCAGAGTCTGAGTATATCGCAGCTTCTGAGGCAGCTAAAGAAGCAGTATGGATGCGAAGCTTCGTCCAAGAGATGGATGTAGTACCTAGCAGTAAAGATCATATCACACTCTATTGTAATAATACTGTAGCGGTGACACTTGCAAAAGAGCCAAGGTCACATCAGCGAAAAAAGCACATACTTTGGAAGTATCATCTCTTTAGGGATTTTTCTTAGAGAGGTGAAGTTGCAGTGAGCAGTATTTCCATGGAAGACGATGCGGCGGACCCCTTGACTAAAGCCTTGACTCAGCAGAAACATGATCATCATGTGAGGTCTAGCGGATTAAAAGTCGTAGGCAGTTGGCTCTAGTCTAAGTGGGAGTTTGTAAGGGTTGGTGTCCTGAGAACCAACTGTTTTGTACTTTGATTACATGAATGTACACTTATTATATATTGTTCATTGTTCTGCATGACTATAATATAATAATGTCCTGGAATATTTGTTGCATTGATAAGGTCATGGCAGATCCTCACTATGATGAGAACCTTGAAATGCTATAACAATATTCTTAAATAAAGTTATATGGTTGGATGACATACTATGATAGGACACATAGTATATAGACTGTCACGTGTGAGTACTCGTAAGAAGACGAGACTCTCTTTCATGGAGTTCGCACTTGGTAATCTCCAAGATGAGAGATTATGAGAACATACCCACCAGTAGTAATTCCGCATATTTTGGTGTCATCAGACATTACTATCTACGAGTGTGTGTAATAGTCTTTGGACTGGAAGATTATCATTAACTCATGTCATGACTTGCGCGCTTAGATTTGCTGACGAAAACCGTCACGAAGATAGTTGGCGGGAAGTAGGGTGCGTTGGGTGTGTCACGAATGACATGTTGTTAATGGATAATTCTAGGAAGGATTTGTCCCTTCCATGTTTATGGAAGTAAATATCTCGAGCCCTTTGATTGAAATAGAACTGTCGTCCAAATTTCATGATCATGGTGTCACGACGAGTTTATTTCTGGAAGTCAAAGAATGACAGATCAAACATATAGGTTTATGACACTGTCATGAAACCTGTTTGATGAGATATTGAGACAAAGTGATTAAATTATACAGTAAGCGTTCTTATGAGGTGACACGTCAATGCGGCGTCAAATTCTTTCTCTTGGGTGCTTTGACCCGTTGCTAGACAGTAATCTTGGACTTTAGGCAAGCCCGCCTAATGCCAATGAGAAAGAGGCCTAGAGGATCACACACTAAGTGTTTTCAAGTATCTCAAGTAGAATAAAGATTATTCTCATAAGTGGTTTAATAATTATTCAAGGAAGCCTAAATCGTTTTAATGTTGAAGGAAGAATAAAATGAAAACAAGTACACGTCGTGTATTAATTATTACACGCCGTGTAGTTTTCATTTTGGAAAGGAAATGAAAAAAAGTACATGTCGTGTATTAATGATTACACGCCATGTAGTTTTTTATGAAAAACAAGTACACATCGTGTATTAATGATTACACGCCATGTAGTTTTTTATGAAAAACAAGTACACGCCGTGTATTAATGATTACACGTTTTGTAGTTTTTTTCAGTCGGGATTTTGAGGATATAATATTGTTTTATTAAATGATATTTATTATAATCAGCGTGAGCGCATGTCAAGGAATTAATTATTTGACATGGAGTTTTCAATAAGAGTTAATGAAATAAATAAAACGTGTAACGCGTATATTTATTGTCATAACTCTATAACCTCAAACTCGATTATACATATCCTCAAAACCCCAACTCTTTTCCTAAGAATCGTTGTGCACAACAATTCTGGAGAATTCTCTCAAGACCGAAAGAACTTCGTCCTCCAAGAACACTCTCAAGATCGAGAGAGATCCACCTCCACCGGATCAAGGCGATCTAAGGCGGACAATGAAAGCAAAGACTTCTCTACGCTAGCACCCAGAGATTCCTTCAGCAACGTCCAAAGATATGTGGTGCACGTGTGGATCACCGCTAGAGGAAGTCTACACTTTGCTTCTGTGATGCAACGACGAATCATATCGGAACGTGATCAGAAATATCAATGAAGAAAGAACACCATAAAAGGTACTTCTTGTCAATTAATTAAATTAATTATAATCAACCTGTGATGATCTTTCCTTTATGGTTCCAGGACTTTTATTCTTCTTTGTCTGTTTATGTGATTCGATCCATGGAGACTGACGTTTATTGTCGTATTGATCCCGGATTGATCATTGCAAATGACAAAAAGCCAAGTGGGTACATCCACCCACGGGCTTCCACTGCGCCCGGGACCTTCACGGATAGTCCCCTTTTCCCTTAGTCCCCCCTTCCACATTCAATATATCAATAATAGAATTTCAATATTCAGAATTATTTTATCTTATTTGAATTATAGGATAACTCATGTTTTCTGTTTCTCCTTGCTTAAAACATTCCGTCACATTAATCATTATTGTTTTCTACTAATATAATGACGTCTCTTCTCTAAATGTTTCAATATTACCTACCGCTTAACATATATTTTTAATGTTCATTTGTAAATTTTTAAAATATGAATCCTTTTTGAAAATAGCAATTGATTTATGGTGTCGTGCGAATGCACGAGCGAGGTACTAGTTCTTTATATTCCAAACCCTTCTTTCCTATATTGTTATTTGTTATATTTGTCAATCTATAAAATATCATTATGTTGTAAGAGACTATACATAATCTTTCTCTACAACTTTATATCATATAATATGTACGCCCCATGAAGTATAGTTCGGTGATTACACCCCTCCTGTACTCGTGACGGTGAGTTGAGAAGATCCTGGTTTCGAACATCCGTGTCTGAAACTTTCTTTCTTTTGTACCTCCACCCCCGAACCTACCATATATTATATCATATAATATGATACACATATCTCATAGAATACAATATCATAAACTCCATTTTTTTTCTTCATATTATAGCTCTACTTGATCAAATGAGTTATTGTCTGAACTGTCAATTGGATTTTCTGAAAAATAGGTTTAGAATATTAAATCCATCAACAAATTAAGATGAAATTTAATGTAAACAATCATTAAACATGACTTAAGGATAAATTTGTAATATTTTATTTCATGTTCCATGGCCCATAAAAGAACGTAAAATAAAAAAGAAACAAGATACCGTGGCGATCTCTGATTAGCGACTTTACGAGCAGGCTGGGGTCGTTCTCTGCATTTCCCGAGCCGCCTCGCGTGTGTTTGATACGGTCTCGCCATCGAAGCTTCTGCGAAGCGTGCTCCCTCCGCCACTCCCCCCGTTCTTTCTCTACACGCCAAAATAGATTCAGATCGAAAGATAAAGGGCACTCCTCTCAACCCGAAATCAGATAGGACGGAGGCGCAGAAGCGGAGGAGCAAGATGTCTGCGGAAGACCAGGTGAGGGCATCACACATACTGATCAAGCACAAGGGCTCCCGAAGGACGGCCTCCTGGAAGGATCCGGAAGGGAGCGTCATCAAGAACACCACTCGGGAGGCGGCCGTTGCTCAACTCAAGAGCCTCAGGGATGATATCCTCTCCGGCAAAGCTAAATTCGAGGACATCGCGTCCACTCTCTCCGATTGCAGCTCTGCCAAGCGTGGTGGCGACCTCGGTTCGTTTCCCAGCCCTTGCGTAGTGTTTTTCCCTACCTACTTTTCTATGTATAAACAAAATGAGAACGATTAGGGTTTCACTCCGTGGCGTCTGTGTTGTGGTGGTTCCTTGTGATCTAACTTTGGATATTATACAAAGCTTAACAACTATCGCGGCTAATTAATAAGGCGATTTCTTGTTAAATAAGAAACTGCGGGTGAAGAAGAATGTCCCCGGCTTGGAAGCTATTGTTTATTGTTGTTATCTGTGTTGCTGCCTCTGATGTTGTTATGAACGCATCTAGTCACTGATGAAGCCCTTATTAATGTTTCTGTATGGTTTGTTTGCTAATAAATATCCATTATTTGTTGCTCTAGCTGTATTATATCATGAAGATGTTTTAGTTCGGATTTATTTTGTCAAGGATTGGGTTGAACCAGGGCATCATTTTATTCTTTTCTATTTGTTTTAGTTATCTGTTCTCCCTGTCCAGGATTGGAAGCATCTTTGGGAAATAAGCTTCTTGAATTCTATTGCTGTCAATTCTGTGACTAGATAATCAAATGTCTGTTATTGAAGATGAGTTTGCTATGCGAGCCGATGCTCTGGGATGACATTCTGTTAATTATTTTTCTAGAGATGCAAATAGTTAGTAAACTCTAAAGTTGTGAAGCTTCTTTAAATCTGGTCGTATGACATCCCTGACACTAGCTGAATACTGTAGGAATTAGGAGGACGGAGTTGATGATTTAACTTGGCATCGCAGGTCTAAAGGGAAGTAAGAGTCTGCCGCGGATTATTCTTGCAAGCTTTATGTTCATAGAAAGAGTTGAGTTGCACAGTGGCAGTAGTGTATAAGAGTTTAATTTCAATCCTCCTGTGATGGATCAAATGGCATAAGTATAAGTTTTAGGGTATCATATACGGTAGATTGGTGAACTGATTGTTTCTGACTATTAAAACTTCCGTTGCAGAGTTGTTTCATGCTTGAATCTTGTCATATATTACATGGAATTCCAGCAAGTTTGTGGCTAACATCCAACATGATGAACTAGTTTTCCTTATGCCAGATGCATCACGGCTACTCAGTAGAATTAATTCTTTGCATGGTAGAAATGGTGTTTGCCTATATTCAGATCTCAGTTTTCAATAGCATACCTCCCATGCATCCTGTTCAATTTGATTGGTACTTTCTTTTTGAATTCCTATCTATCTTTTTGGTCACACTATACATGTTTACTTCGATTGTTTCCAAATTTATAAGCTGTTGAACTCCATCTCTCTGGAAATTTGTTACTTTTGCTGCGAAATTGAAGAAAAACCTTGAATTTTGTTACTGCAACCGATGATTCTAATGTTTCATGGTGAGTCCGAAACAAGATTGATTTTTTCATTAACTTTGCAGATGCCAGCTTTCTTGAGCGTGAATGTTGTTTTTTTCAGAAACAGAAACATCACTTGTTCTTTCCCCATAAATGTTTGCTGGTATGGAAGTCTTCCTGCCTCACTGATTTGGAGTATTGATTGATGCAGGGCTGTTTGGTCGGAGGCAGATGCAAAAGCCATTTTCTGAAGCAGCCTTCGCACTGAAGGTGGGCGAGATGAGCGACATCGTGGAGACTGACAGTGGAGTCCATATCATTCTGAGAACTGGATGATTTGAATGGGGACGATGATGTTGTGGGTGCTGCTGAAACACTTGTTGTAAGCTTGTCTTGGGTAGCTTTCATTCGAGAATTATGGTCATTGTGGATTGTGAATGCTGTTTGACTTGGCACATAAGAATTTCTGGTTTTCCCTCTATTCATATGTTTATGCATAACATTGTTTTTTCTTCATTGCCTCTCCTCCCTTTGTTAATTTTATTTATGTCCATTTGGTTTTATGTTAAACAATTAGGCAAAACCATAACACATCTGTAATTAATATAAACTGTATTAGATTTGGTTGAATAGGTGAGGAGTAAGTTATATAGTGAAAATACAGTATGTACTGATAATGTTGAAAAGGAAAAAATATATGAATACTAAGAACATGTTGTGTGCTCATTGTGGTATGAATGCATTCTTGTAGTATTATAACAGGCTGCTATATAAGTTGTACTGATCACTAGGTGTCCTTGACATGAAGACCCCTTTCATGTGATGGATGTGTGTCTAAACATTATAGTTGCTAACGCGATCACAAATATGTGGTATATTTGTTGAATGCGCTATATGATAAATTCGAGTAATTTTTCTTCCATCCCCGAAGCTCTTGTTGGATCTTGTAAAAGAAAAAAAACCTTTTGTAAATACCAATGGAAAAAAGGTTGATGATTAAGGGTTGCTTAGAATTCAAAATGTTATTCATAAACTGAAGTTCCACATATGAGTAAATGTAAATATGTTGATGAAAATGTTAATCAAAGTTGTATCTAGTGAATTGATAGAATTGAATTTATCAAGAAGATTTCTTATCGAACGCTTCATGTGTTTTAATAATGAGTCAATAATGATTAAGAGTTAATAAATAGAGAATTTTATGCATGTAATATATCTAGGAGAATGTGGAGAACATGGTTGACTTGTTAAAAATAAATTACTATCAAGTATTTTGTAGTGGATCTTCATCATTGATGTCCAACCACAAATTTCTCTCAAGAAAAAATAAATAATGTGATTAATAGATAAAACAAAAGTGCACAAATTATTCATATATGAATATCATGTGTGATTGTCACACACAAGACTATTTTGCATGTTAAGAATGTGGGTATTTTGTGAATTGAATTGCAGTATCGAAGAATGCAATGTAATGTAACGCATATTTACATTGTCTAACATCAAGAAAGCTTGTCCCGTGAGTTAATATCTAAGCAGGGGTAAAACTAAAACAGTTTCAGCAATTGATGTCTCATGAATTAAGCATAAGCACTAAAAAGATCATGAATTAAGCATGAGTACTAAAAAAAACTATTCCTCGATATTGATGGAGTCACATTCATTGCACTAACCAAAGAGAGCCAAAGAAGCAAATGTCCAAAGGTCGACACCAACAAATGAAACACTGCATCAAAAAATCATGAAGTCGTACATAAAATCATTCATTACAATATCATATAAATAAATAAGAATGAATTATATGCTATATGTTATTGCAAACTGCAAGCAAACACATGCTTAAAGTAAATATTCAAAGCACAGATTTCGCCACACGGAGTAAGTTGCTTGCAATACAAATCAAACCTGTGAAACTTACTCCAAATTTGTATGAAAAAATATTAATCACTTCAAATACATCAATTTAGAGTACCAATCATCTCACATAGACAAAGATTTAAAAAAAACCACACAACAGAATCAAGAGAATCCTCAACAATGGTTATGGAAGATTTTACTTCTAAAGCCAATATGGATATTTGTCTAAAAGAAAGAAGAAAAATATGGCTAAATTTTGTCAACATTGTCAGATATTTTTTTCCATAGCACCACCATTGGATTGTTCCCCTTAAACATAAAATTTACAAATTTCTTATTTAAAGATAATTTTGAACGCATGTAATATCATGCATCCTCGTGTTATTTGAACCTTTACATGTGCATAAATAGAAATGCATAGATAGACTTACATGTGTCACTTGGGCCTTGTCAAGCTCCTCGCTTATCATTTCAGAAAATGTAAAACATTCACATCTGAAAAATAATTTGTTTTATATAGATTTCAAAATGCTATAAGATCTATAGTTTCATCATGAAAGAGATTTCATAGTTGTAGAAATCCATTGCACACATATTCATTATGACCATAAAAAAGCGAAGACAATGAGCTCTACAACATACTCGACTGTAACCCCTTTAACAAAATCATAGGATATGTTACCAGCCACTAATCTAACCCCTTAACTCTCAAAACTCTATCATATAAATTAGTTTTATTATTCTATGAGAAGGCATATTGGAACCCAAAACATCAACCAACATAAAAAAGCAATGAAAATTTCATACATGGACTCTTCATTGACATGCATCTCCCTTGATTTTCTAATACAACTACTTCTATCGGATAAGTCAAATTAATTAATTCAGTTGTCCATGGTTTGATCTCTTGACATTATGTAGCCACAAAAAGATACGTTGGATTAGTTCTGGAATAGTGGGTCATGTTATCCATTGAAAAAAATAATCTTTACCACTTGCATGATGAAAAATTCAAAAGCATGTGTGCACTATGTTACACACTTATCAATTTATTGACTTAATGAGTGTACATTTTTCCATGCAAGCCAAAAGAAACATGGATATATCACCTTGAAATGGTAGTTTTTATGGCATTGACAACCAAATGAGGAATAACACAATGTATTTATTCAATTATAAAACTATATAAAATTAGCTACACACGAAGGGCATAAATCAAGTACCATTTAACCTCATGAATTAATACAGTAAATTCCTAACAATGCAGTGACTAAAAAAATGAGTAAAAAATCAATGGAAACAATCAATCCACAACTATATAAAAACCTTGATTTTTTATGCGTTTTTATCAAGGCATGGCAGCAGTTTCAAATATCATAATCGGAAATTTCCATTCATTTTTTTACATTTTCTTTATATTATAGTATTTGAAATTTCATATGTACTACAATATTTGTATAAACATGGAATATATATAGAGTTCATAGGAGCAGAACAATGACCGTTGAAGAGGATAGGAATGAGGGAACCCACATAGTACAAAGGGAACCTAAGGTTATGAGGGTGAGGGTTAAAGAGCGATGAAAGCGAGAGAATTCAGTAAACGAGTGGATCACATGGACAATAGGAATAAGAATAGGAAGGTGAGAAGTATGAAACAACGTGCAGAGAAGAACAAATGTGTATATTGAAATACAACGATTAGTATAATTATAGATGTGTATGATGAAGCAGTTTTATTAACACATATATTTACTATGTATAATAATAGATAAATTATGAAATTATTATTTGTTGAGTGCAACATTGACTAATTAAAACAAATAGTAAATACGATGGGTAAAAAAACAAATTAGTTAATCAAGTCAATTGAATAAAAAAATTCACCTGGGAAACATCTTATGCATTGATTACTTGAAAGGAAAAACATTAACAATAATAAAACATATAAAGAACATAACAATAAAGTAAGTATGAATAAGTTATTAGATTTTTCATGTTTCAATGAAGGTAGAAATTAATTTCATAACAATCACTAATTTCTTAGTTTTTTTGCTCATATATATATCGCATAATCATATTATTGGTTCCTTGTGACAATTCTTGAAAAAAAATTAGTCACATGGGCACCATTTGAGGCACATTATGGGAGGCCATGTATAAAACTATTATACTAGGTTAAAGTTTCTTAAGAATCTTTTTTTTGGTTTGGACATGTCTTAGTAAATGATAGATTGAGAAAAACTCATCTTTGAGCACAAATTAATTAATTTCATGAAGTCATTCAATCTTCCAACTAATTTTAAAATCATAGAAGTAATAACAATGTAATAGTAATGCAATAATATAACAAACCTGCTCTTTATTTCACACTTAAACATAATTTATTACATAAAATCTTTGCTTGATACAACATAGAAGATTGAGAGGTCTAGTGTCTTTGGGGCTTAGAAACATTACATAACAACTTAAAACATGAAATACACATCTTTATTGAAAACTTCTTTTATATGACCACACACATACCATCATACTTAGCATTGCATGAGATAACCTGAGGACATGCATAAGAAAAGTGTGAGCTATAAATCCTAGTAAGGGAGTAAACAAGGCATAACATGAAGAATATAGTACATGTTAGGTAATAGGCATATCAATGGAGCATAAGAGAAACATGAACATAAAGGCATAATATAGCATAATTATAATAACATTGAAATGTGACATCAACATTTAACATTATATTAACATGAGCCAAGGCTCATTGCACATAGAGAATGATTAAAACCTCATTGCATTTGAATTAGCACGAGTAAACCCTCATTGCACTTGACGTATCATGATACTAATCTTTACCCAATGCATTGGAGCGCTATCAAGACACATCCTTCTTAATCATTTCATTTCATGCATAAATGTGCCGCATGGATCATATAACATGGATTCATTAAACATCATCATTTATTCCACGATAAAGGAATGTGGAATTCATACATGAAACTCTATAATCAATAAGTAAACATGAATAAAGGTGAATACCTTTGATAGAGAAATGTGCATGGTATTCTTACACAATGACTTTGACTTGGAAAGTCACAGTGTAATTTCAGCAACATAACGACATGACATAAGAATTCATAAAAAAATGGTTGATGAGAGAGAAAGAGGTGTATCATCATATGTAAATGAAATGGACAGTAGGAGGTCATATAGATACATGTCCCAACATATGTAATGGAATTTAGATTCATAATGTGAAAGAATTGCTTGAATGTAAATGAAGAGAGAGAAATACCTTACGGAATTTCAGCATGGTAACAGGTGCATATGGGAGGCATTAATGAGAGAGAAAAGGGGTCTCTCATCATTAAAACATAAGGAGGGAAGTATGAGAGAGGTGAAAAATAATACCCCAACATTTTTAATTGAAAAAAGGGTACAACAACATAATGAAATTTGGACAAAAATGAGAAAGGAAGAAATCCCTTACTTGGAAGTGTGATCCCAAAGGCTTGGGAGGGGATTGAGAGAGGCTTCTTGGGATATTGGGGAGAATTTTGATTATTTTATAGATATTAGGGAAGTTTAGGGACGTTCTATAAGGGTTTTTAGTGAAGAGAAGTTGGAGCTTGGGTGAGTTTATATAGGAAAAGTGAGGGAATTATTTATTATTTAGGTTTTGGACACTACACATTAAACTAATCAAAACCAAAAACCAAACCATGGGTTTTGCCCATGGTTTTTGTGAAAGGGGAGTGTAAAAAATTATTTTATAAGTCCAATGACCTAACTTATTAAAATATCAGGCTTTCTTATGTGGAGGTGAGTCACACTCTCAAGGAAATCATTTTAAAAAGTTAAAATGTTTTATAAGTCTTGGAGGGTCCACTAAAGCTTTGTAAAATAAATCAAACAAGCCTAAAATCGAATTATTTTAAAGGTAAAACATATATTGTCCGAAAATCCCATTTATAGTATTTTATTACATCAATATTAGGTCATTATGATGTCATAAAACACATTATATATTTAAACGGTATTTAATTTTTACCCAAAAATTTGACTCTCTCAGAAAATTATGAAAAATTTACCGTTGGATAATTTCGACATACTGATTAAAAAAATAATATTCATTTTATCTAAATAATTTTCTAAATATATGAATTTTTACTTTTAAAATAAAAAGCGACATTTATCGAAAATTCATGGGTTTTTATAAAAATGAATTTCAAACCTTAATAAAAATTACAATTGTATTCATAAAAATTATACAATAATTTATATTTAATAAAAATTAATTTAGTAATAATATTGTATTAAAATATTATTTAATTAAAAAATACATTAATTCATAAAAATAGATTTTTTAATTGAATATTAACTAAAAAATACTATTTGTGCTTTAAAAACTATTTACAAAGTAACAATAATAAAATGAATGTATATTCTTTATTCTATATGAAAATAATGCATATAATCATAGTTATAGGTTCTTGTTACATAACCCCTTATAACAACTGCATATGACCTAAGGGTAAGGTGTGCAATGGTGATAGACTCTTGGGGTGGTTTGGATAACGTCGCTCGGGTGGTAATCTCTATCAACTTCTACTTCTACCGTAGGCGGTTCCATTCGAGATTAAAGTGTTGAAGATCGACTTGGGCTTGGTCAATAGCTAAACTCAGTGACACCACCTCCTTTTCGAGCTCCGACAAATGGGCTTTGTACGGATCAATTATACTGGATGAGGCCATCACTTCCTTTGTCTAAGTAAATTGGATTTGTTAAAGCCCTATATTTATACTAATCAATTGATCACTGTTCAACAGCTATATTAGCAACAGTAACGATTATTAACGGTATTTTAAAATACAAAAACATAAAACCAAATAAGTGCACATGTTTTATATAACCATCTTACATAATAATACATTTAATCAGATCAAGATGAATTTTCATTAGTAAAAGTTTGGGTCCTTACAAACAACAATATAAAAGAACTATAATAGAAATGATTTTAAATTTACGATTGTAATGAAATAATTCCATATTTAATGTACATTAAAAGAATATATTCATTAAACATGATAGATGACATTAAAATAATGTCAGTAATAACATTATTTTAAAAACATGACAACCATTAATGTAATTCAATATCTAAATGGTTTTTTAAAGAATCAGAGTATAGGAAAAAATAGGTAAAAATTACAACACCATCCTTATACCGATTACTACATAAATTTTGGTATTAATTTTAGGAATGTTATCTAAAATAGTGTGTTATCATAAGACTAATTGCTAAAATAAAATATTATATTTTTCATATTATGTTGTTTAAATTAGTATAAAAAATATAAATTCATTATTCCATTGTGTAAATGATTTAAGTCATATTCAATAGAATATAAGGTTTTGAATTAGTGCATACCACACAAGATAGATGTTTATAGGTGTAAAAAATCATTCCCCTGAATGGAATGTTGAAGGTGATTTTGCCTGAATCTGACATATTTCCTATATTGAGAAAAATTTATGAATAATATAGTCACTATTTTATACAAAAATTATTATTTGACATAAAGATTCAATATGAAAATAAAAAATATTTCATCGAACAATTACATACATACATAAATTGAGTTATATGGTAAAAAAATACATAGAAAATTAAAAGAAAATGGAACCAATAATGAAAATATAGATTAAGTCATAACTTTATTGAATAATATTACTCATAAAATAAAGAAATTAAGTTAAAAAATTTAAGAAACTTAAAATTAACATCATGGAAAAGGATGTTCCAATAAAGTTGGTCATTTCAATAAGATAAAAGGCTAATAATTTATGTTCATCACTCCAATAGTAAAAAGGATATAGGGTTTTATCTCATGGAGGTCACTATGATAAAATCAACACCATACTCAATAGTCTTTATAAGGCCCCAACCTTAAACCTTACTTAATATTGAGATATTTCAATAATACTCCTTGAGGATATTTTCAGGTTTAGAGTTTTAGAGAATTAGATCATAAAACATTTATTACATTCCACATTTAAGCAAAGTGGTTACATAAAAGATAGTATTCATTTTTCCCATCAACGGAAACATATTTAAAATAAAACATGGATTCTTTCTTGACACTTCCTTGACACTATCATCATATCATGTACCTTTCCCTTTACCTATGAAAAAAATTTCAAAAACTTGGGATGAGCATAAAAAGCTCAGTAAGGGTTATAGAAATATGGAAAGGAAACATGAGTTCATATATACATAAAAATGAAATCATACTTTACCCATAAAACATAGGCACTTTAACATACCTCATCAAATCATGAATAAATCATAGAAATCATAAGACATAAAGGTAACTTGAGGCATTCATAACATTCTTACGTAGGGAGTAACCCTCTTAGTTACGTTTGGAATACCCATCACAGTATATTCCCTAAATCTCTTCGGAGAAACCTTAACGTTTCACTCCTTCGCATTAACCAATACATTGGAGAGCTATATCGGGCTCACCCACCCTTATTTTATCACGAAACCACCCGTCTTCATAATAATGCTCAAGAACCACAACATAATCGTATCACATAAAACATGCATAAAGGAAACATAACATTTCCACCTTTAATCACAAGATATCAATACAACACATTGATATAAAAACATTATGAAAACCATTTTCAATACCAAAATAAAAGAAAAGTAAAACATGGTATTTATTTTTCTTTTAAAAAAAGTATGGCTTGTAGAGGAAGCCGAAACTCAAATAATGGTCACGGCGGCAGAGAAGTCGTTGTCGCCGCATACGTACGACAAAAAAACATTCCCTTTTGTCGTTTATTAAACGCTTCGGATAAAAAAGATTCCTTTTGAATAAAAGTAAAAGTCAAAGGGGTTTATACACCGTATAAAAGAAGGCTGTGTATAAAACAAAATATGCCTCAATGAAAGGAGATTGAGACGAAGTCCCATACCTCGTATCCGACTTGACTTGATCGTTATTTAATCTCCTGAATAATAAACTTGAGTTAATTTCAAATTTCTTAAGAACCTTTTTCAAGTTCATTATTCCTTTTATATCACTTATTACCATGTCATGAACACTATGTAATTAATTTAGTTAATAACGGTCGTTTTAACGATCATTGGTACTTGAGTCAAAATATGCTCTTTATAATTACAAGTTGTTCATGTACCCATTATATCCAGAGTTATACTCATGATGTATATATCATATATATCATATATATCCAGTATATACATGCATTTATAATATTACACAACGTTTAGAGGTAAGAAATGAAATGCACCGTTCATGGAGACGGTAAGCCGTACGTACGCATGAACACTACTTTCATTTCTATTTCGTATTTTATGGAATTAAAACATAATGATACATAATAGTATTTTAATTCCAGTATGGTATCATATATAATATCATTAAATATATCCTTTATACGTACCACATATGGTATTAATGAATCAAATCACTTTGAGGGGGTGGTAGTCCGCACTTCCTAAAATGAAGATATCGCGTTTACTCATATTGGTAACCATAAAGATATGCCATAAATGAAAAATACAGAAGCTTAAGTAAAACATAAACATATTATATATAATATATAAATATAGTGACATCTTAATGGCCACCTTTGAAGGTTATATATGAGTGTTGAACAATCATCGTTTCGTGAGACAGAAATTCACCATCCACGGAAACAGTATGTTATTTAACCATTGGATGTAGGTGTGTGTAAGTGTAGCTAGAATCCTTATTATAACAAAATACTAGTATATGGAAGATACTGGTTTTGTTACAAAATAAATGAATAAAAAGAGTTTAGGGGGTTGGAGAAGCAAAATAAAACATAAGAACACAAGAAAAGACACTACCTTTAAATTGGGTAACTCTTTTTGATTTGAGCTCAAAGGCTTCCTTGGGAAGACTTCTGCCCAAAGTGAGGCTTCTAGGAGTTAGAGAGGGATGTGGAGAGACAAAATGGGCAGGGTTTGGCCGAGCAAAAGGCTTTGGAAGTGTGGGTAAGGAGGTAGAGGTGGAGGCCTTTTATAAGAGGAGAGGAGGGGCACTCTTGGAAACTAAAGAAATGTTACTTTATTTTAAAATGAGTTTCGGATTTAAAAGGTCCCACATTGATATAATTCGAGGATAAGGTGATAAGGGTTCGAAATCCACCCATCCAATAGGTTTTGGACATGTGTAGGTCATAGATTTTACATTATCTTTTCATTTTATTTAAATCGTTAAATAATGAGGTAATCGCTGCATCATTATGGTGTCATAAATAATTTAATTTATTTAATGTCTAAAAATTATAAAAAAAATACTATGTTGTAGGAAATCTTTTTATATTTCCAATTAATATTTATAGTAAAAAATCTGACTTGTATAACCCCATGTAAAAATTGTTTTAGTAAAACAACTCATGTTTGTGTCATTTTTATTGTAATATTAAATAAAAAGATATTAATGTCATTTTCCTACCAAAGTGGCTCCATGGGGTCCCCAAGTTGACCCATGTATTTTCTTGGTCGGCCATGACACATCCAATAAGGTTAGTACATGTGTCAAGCTCATCTCATATTATTAAAACATTATTCTTACATTAAATTACACTAATTACCTCTAATCGCGATTAAAAACTTAAAAGTTACTATTCACCAAAAAATTATTTTAATCCCATTAAACCACATTTTAATTCTTAATGACGACCATGTATGTCAGATTTTTGAAATTCAAACCACAGCGGTGGTAAAATTTCATTTAAACGAAAAATCAGTTTTTATAAGTACCACTTAGTGGTTTCACTATTCATCAAAAATTGAAGTTTTCCAGAAAAAAACCAAAACTTCACCCTAAGCTATATTTGATATTCTGAATTCAAAAATGATTTCTATTTTAAAAAATTCAAAACATATAAGTTTCATTAATTAATTTAATAATTAATTCCCCCTGTCAGAGCAAATAACGTGTTTTTATGAAACAATAAGTATCAAAAGATTGATACTAGTTTAAGTCCAATTTCAAAGTGAAATTAATTCCAAAGACCACTATTGGATTAAATGGTAAAAATATATTCTAATTGAACTTTAAAACCAATTAAAAAGATAATCTAACCATATAATTAAATTAGATGAAAAAGCAGTTTTGATGTAAAATGCAGTATTTTTCACTATTCATTAAAAAATGAACATTGTCAGAAAAATAACAAAAAATTATCCAATGTAAATTTAAATGTCCCAATCATAAATAATAAGTTTATTTTGACAAATAGATCTTATAAAATTTTTAAAAGTTTGATTTAAAAATGGGTTTCCATCAAAAGGCAGTAAAACAATCTTTTAAAAATATTAGTGTATTCCATGCTTAAGATTGGATTTATTCTCATTTTAAGCCTCTAAAACACTATCTAATTCATTAGTAGAAATAGATAAGAATATCCATTGTTCATTACTTACTTGGGATGTTACATCCTTCCCCCCTTTAGAAAATTGCGTCCCCGCAATTTATTTACTTATCGAATAAGTGGGGGTATTTAGCCCTCATTGCATTTTCAGATTCCCATGTTGCCTCTTCAATCATGTGGTTTTTCTAAAAAACCTTTACCTGATGAATCACCTTATTCTGTAACACTTGCTCCCTGTGGTCAAGAATCTAGACCGGTTGTTCCTCATAAGATAGGTTCTCTTCCAGCTGAACTACCTCTGGACTCAAAACATGAGATGGATCTGGCATATAATTTCTCAACATCGAAACATGAAAAACATTGTGTACCTGAGATAAACTCAGAGGTAAAGCCACTTGGTAACCAACTGATCCAACTCTATCCATAATTTCATATGGTCTAATGAACCTTGGACTCAGCTTTCCTTTCTTACAAAATCACATCACACTTTTCCATGGTGATACTTTGAAAAAAACATGATCACCTACCTCAAAAGAGAGATCCTTTCTCCTATTGTCCGCATAACTCTTCTGCCTGCTCTGAGCTATTCTCATGTGTTTCTGTATCAGCTGAACTTTTTCTGCCAACTCTTCTACCAATTCTGGTCCCATCAACTTCCTTTCACCCACTTCATCCCAGAAAGCTTGAGTTCGACACCGCTTCCCATATAATGCCTGAAATGGTGCCATCTTTATATTGGAATGAAAACTGTTATTATAAGAAAATTCAACCAAAGAAAGATGTTGGTTCCAACTTCCCTGATAATCCATCGAACAAGCACGTAACATATCCTCCAATGTCTGAATTGTTCGTTCTGACTGCCCATCTGATTGAGGATGAAAAGCTGTACTAAAATTTAATTCAGTACCCAACGACTTCTGAAGGACTTTCCAAAAGTTAGAAGTGAACCTGGGATCACGGTCAGATAAAATGGAGAGAGGAACTCCATGTAACCTGACTATCTCTTTAAGATACAAACGGGAAAGTTGATCTAGGAAAAAAGTATCTCGTATAGCAAGGAAATGAGCAGATTTGGTCAAGCGATCAACAATAACCCAGATTTCATTATTACCTTGAGATATCTTCGGTAATCCCACAACAAAGTCCATGGATATATTCTACCATTTCCACTCTGGCACTGGTAAAGGCTGAAGCATCCCTTTCGGTAACTGCCGATCTGCTTTAACCTGTTGACAAGTCAAACACTTCATAGTAAAATCAGCAATATCTCTTTTCATTCCGTCCCACCAGTAATACTCCCTAAGATCTCTATACATCTTAGTACTGCCAGGATGAACTGAAAACAGAGAACTATGAGCTTCACATAATAACTCTCTCTTCAAATGTGAATCACAAGGCACACACAATCTCTTCCCAAATCTCAAAACACAATCATTATCAATGTTGAATTCAGGCAACTTACCCTTCTGAACTAGCTCTACCTTTTTCTGTAACTCACTGTCTTGATTTTGTGCTTGCTTGATTCTGTCTGATAGAGATGATCTCACTGATACCTGAAACAAAACAGAAGAACTTCCTGCACCAATAACTTCTATGCCAAAGTTCATCAAATCAAAAACCAAAGGATCTCATTCCAAACGTAGCATGGTTAATGAAGCATTACTTTTCCGACTCAAAGCATCAGCCACTTTATTTTCTTTTCCCAGATAATAATGAATTGTACAATCATAATCCTTGATTAATTCCATCCATCTCCTTTGTCTCATGTTAAATTCTTTCTGAGTGAATATATACTTTAAACTTTTGTGATCAGTATATATTTCACACTTTACTCCATACAAATGATGCCTCCAAAATTTTAAAGCGAAAACAACAACAGCTAATTCCAAATCATGTGTAGGGTAATTTACCTCATGAGTTTTCAACTGTCGTGAAGCATAAGCAATTACCTGATCATTCTGCATTAGGACGCAACCAAGTCCTTTCAATGAAGCATCACTGTATATAACAAACTCACCATTCCTGGAAGGTAGTGCCAGAACTGGAGCATTCACCAATCTTATTTTTAGTTCCTGAAAACAATCATCACATTCTTTTGTACAGATAAACTTAACACCCTTCCGAGTTAGCTTCATCATTGGACTAGATAACCGTGAAAAATTTCTAACAAACCTTCAGTAATAGCCTGCCAAACCAAGGAAGATACGAATCTCAGTTACATTTGTGAGTCTTGGCCATTCTTCAACAACCTTTGTTTTTGCAGGATCAACAGTTATCCTATCTTTAGAAACAATATGACCAAGGAAAGAAATTTGTTGCAACCAAAACTCACACTTGCTGAATTTCCCATACAATTTCTTTTCTTTCATGGTTTGCAAAATAACCCTTAAATGTCTTTCATGATCTTATTTACTTTTAGAAAACACCAAAATATCATCAATGAAAACAACCACAAACTTATCCAAGAACTCATGAAAAATTCTATTCATTAAGTCCATGAATACAGCAGGTGCATTGGTTAGCCCAAAAGGCATTACTAAAAATTCATAATGGACATATCTTATACGAAATGCAGTCTTCGGAACATCTGCTTCCTTTACCTTCAGCTGATGGTACCCCGATCTCAGGTCAATCTTTGAAAAATACTGAGCTCCATAGAGCTGATCAAACAAATCATCGATATGAGGCAAATGATATTTGTTCTTAATAGTGATGTTATTCAAGGCCCTATAATCAATGCAAAGTCTCATAGAACCATCTTTCTTTTTGACAAATAAAACAGGAGAACCCCATGGTGATGTGCTAGGTCGAATGAAACCTTTCTCTAATAAATCTTGCAATTGCTCCTTCTACTCTAAAAGTTCAATTTGATCCATTCGATAAGGGGGTTTTGAAATTGGCTTAACATCAGGAACTAAGTCAACAGTAAACTCAACTTCCCGATCTGGTATTATTCCAGGAAACTCATCAGGAAAAACATCAGGATACTCATTTACCACTGGCACATCATTAATCTGAACAGTTCCCTTGTTTTCAACAATATGTGCAAGGTAACATTCATTTCCATCTTTTACAATTTTATCAGCCTCTTGATATGTTATCAATAGTAAGGGTTAATTCTTGTACACAAACTGAAAGTCTTTCTGAAAAGAAACTTCTTTAGCTCTACAATCAATCTTAGCATGGTAAATAGAGAGCCAATCCATACCCAGGATAACATCAAACTCTACTAGAGGTAAAACAATAAGGTTCGCAAGTAGGTTCTTTCCACGGATAAGGATAGGAAGATTCTTATAAATTCTTTTTGCCTCAACATTTCCCCCAGGTGTTTTTACCACAAGTTCAGGAGTCATTTCTTGAGATGGTATTCCCATTTTACTAGAGAAGGTTTCAGAGATGAAAGAATGTGTAGACCCCGAATCAAACAACACACTGGCATAATCTGAAAAAACAATCAAAGTACCTGATACAACTTCATTTGATGGCCCGAAATCTACTGAAGTAGTTGCAAAGGATTTCACCACCCCTTTCTGCTTGTAGTCTAACTGCTTCCCATCACTCAAGATCTTTGTCGGACACTCGTTTGCATAGTGACCCATGTCATTGAACTTAAAACATTTCACTAACTGTAAATCAAATTTGGTCTTACCATCACCCTGATCTTTTTCAGTGCAATCACGAGCCTTATGTCCCATCTTACCGCATCGGTAGAACTTTCCAGAATTCCGAAGACATTCCACAACATGCCTTTTACCACATTTATCACAAACTGGAAACTTATTTTTCTTACCATCAGAACTTTTTGAAGAATTCTTCCCTTTCTCCTGCCACCTCGGTCTCTTCTTTTACTGGTTGTTATAGAACACTTGATCATCGACAAACTCCATTTCCACCTTCTCAGCACATCAAACAATATTTTCATAACTTTTGAACTCACGAGAAGCTAAAGACCTTCGATATTTTGGCTTTAATCCTGAGTAAAAATGATTGATTTTACTATCAAGGTCTCGGATAAAATTTGGAGCATACCTTGCCAATCGAGTGAACCTTTCTTCATAGGCAGCCACTATGTCTTCCTCTTGCCTCAATTCAAAGAATTTATTTTCCATCCTAAGTCGAACAACCTTAGGAAAATACTTCTCAAGAAACATACCTTTGAATTCATCCCAGTCGAGAGAATCGATCTCATCAGCGTCCCTGGTATTTTTAACCATCGACCACCACTAATCTGCTTCACCCTCCAAACGGTAAATAGCAAGACTAACCTTTTGATTTTCTGAACACCCCATGACATCGAAAATCTTCTCTAGTGATTTAATCAACAATTCAGCTAGCACATGGTCAGATGATCCTCTGAATGATGGGGGATGTTTCCTCATGAAATGTTCCACCACTGACATGTTCCTCTGCGGTTGATCTGGCTGATCTCGTGCATGGATACCACCACCATTTATCGCTTGAGTCAACTGCGCCATTACTGCAACAAACTGTTCAGTTCCAATTCCGACCATCTCAGGATGCTGATTCGGAAGGTTATTTCCTTCTGTATGCCTTCCTAGCACTGCTTCCCTATTTCCTCTGCGGAAAACCATTCTGAACAAACATGTCTTAGATGAAGCAACATGGTAATCTTCAAATGCTATATCATTTCAATTTGACCATAAAAAAAATATTTTTGGATAATCATTTAATAAAATTCTAACTCCTAAAGTTATCTAAACCAACCTCTGATACCAACTATAAGGCCCCGGCCTTAAACCTTACTTAATATTGAGATATTTCAAGAATACTCCTTGAGGATATTTTTAGGTTTAGAGTTTTAGAGAATTATATCATAAAACATGTATTACATTCCACATTTAAGCAAAGTGGTAACATAAAAGATAGTATTCATTTTTCCCATCAATGGAAACATATTTAAAATAAAACATGGATTCTTTCTTGACACTTCCTTGACACTATCATCATATCATGTACCTTTCCATTGACCTGTGAAAAATATTTCAAAAACTTGGGATGAGCATAAAAAGCTCAGTAAGGGTTATAAAAATATGGAAAGGAAACATGAGTTCATATATACATAAGAATGAAATCATACTTTACCCATAAAACATAGGCAATTTAACATACCTCATCAAATCATGAATAAATCATAGAAATCATAAGACATAAAGGTAACTTGAGGCATTCATAACATTCTTACGTAGGGAGTAACCCTCTTGGTTACGTTTGGAATACCCATCACAGTATATTCCCTAAATCTCTTCAGAGAAACCTTAACATTTCACTCCTTCACGTTACCCAATGCATTGGAGAGCTATATCGGGCTCACCCGCCCTTAGTTTATCACGGAACCACCCGTCTTCATAATAATTCTCAAGAACCACAACATAATTGTATCACATAAAACATGTATAAAAGAAACATAACATTTCCACCTTTCAATCACAAGATATAAATACAACACATTGATATAAAAACATTATGAAAACCATTTTCAATACCAAAATAAAAGAAAAGAAAAACATGGTATTTATTTTTCTTTAAAAAAAAGTATGACTTGTAGAGGAAGCTGAAACTCAAATAATGGTCACGGCGGCGGAGAAGTCATTGTCGCCGCATACGTACGACAAAAAAAAACATTCCCTTTTGTTGTTTAGTAAACGCTTTGTATAAAAAATATTCCTTTTGAATAAACGTAAAAGTCAAATGGGTTTATACACCGTATAAAAGAAGGTTGTGTATAAAACAAAATATGCCTCAATGAAAGGAGATTGAGACGAAGTCCCATACCTCGTATCCGACTTGACTTGATCGTTCTTTAATCTCCTGAATAATAAACTTGAGTTAATTTCTACTTGCTTAAGAACCTTTTTCAAGTTCATTATTCCTTTTATATCACTTATTACCATGTCATGAATACTATGTAATTATTTTACTTAATAACGGTCATTTTAACGATCATTGGTACTTGAGTCAAAATATGCTCTTTATAATTACAAGTTGTTAATGTACCCATTATATCCAGAGTTATACTCATGATGTATATATCTTATATATCATATATATCCAGTATATATATGCATTTATAATATTACACAACGTTTAGAGGTAAGAAATGAAATGCACCGTTCATGGAGACGATAAGCCGTACGTACGCATGAACACTACTTTCATTTCTATTTCGTATTTTATGGAATTAAAACATAATGATACATAATAGTATTTTAATTCCAGTATGGTATCATATATAATATCATTAAATATATCCTTTATATGTACCACATATGGTATTAACGAATCAAATCACTTTGAGGGGGCGGTAGTCCGCACTTCCTAAAATGAAGATATCGCGTTTACTCATAATGGTAACCATAAAGATATGCCATAAATGAAAAATAAAGAAGTTTAAGTAAAACATAAACATATTATATATAATATATAAATATAGTGACATCTTAATGGCCACCTTTTAAGGTGATATATGAGTGTTGAACAATCATCGTTTCGTGAGGCAGAAATTCTCCATCCACGGAAACAATATATTATTTAACCATTAGATGTAGGTGTGTGTAAGTGTAGCTCGAATAATTCTTATAAAAACATACTAGTATATGGAATATACTGGTTTTGTTACAAAAGAAATGAATAAAAAGAGTTTAGGGGGTTGGAGAAGCAAAATAAAACATAAGAACACAAGAGAAGACACTACCTTTAAATCGGGTAACTCTTTTTGATTTGAGCTCAAAGGCTTCCTTGGAAAGACTTATGCCCAAAGTGAGGATTCTAGGAGTTAGAGAGGGATGTGGAGAGAAACAATGGGCAGGGGTTGTCCAAGCCAAAGGCTTTTGAAGTGTGGGTAAGGAGGTATAGGTGGGGGCCTTTTATAAGAGGAGAGGAGGGACACTCTTGGAAAGTAAAGAAATGTTACTTTATTTTAAAATGATTTTCGGATTTAAAAGGCCCCACATTTATATAATTCGAGGATAATGTGATAACGGTTCTAAATCCACCCATCCAATAGGTTTTGGACATGTGTAGGTCATATATTTTACATTATCTTTTCATTTTATTTAAATCGTTAAATAATGAGGTAATCGCTGCATCATCATGGTGTCATTAATAATTTAATTTATTTAATGTTTAAAAATTATAAAAAAATACTATTATGTAGGAAATATTTTTAGATTTCCAATGACTATTTATAGTAAAAAATCTGACTTGTATAACCCCATGTAAAAATTGTTTTAGTAAAACAACTCATGTTTGTGTCATTTTTTTTAACATTAAATAAAAAGATATTAATGTCATTTTCCTACCAAAGTGGCTCCATGGGGTCCCCAAGTTGACCCATGGATTTTATTGGTCGGCCATGACACATCCAATAAGGTTAGGACATATTTCAAGCTCATCTCATATTATTAAAACATTATTCTTACCTTAAATTACACTAATTACCTCTAATCGCGATTAAAAACTTAAAAGTTACTATTCACCAAAAAATTATTTCAATCCCATTGAACCAAATTTTACTTCTTAATGAAAACCATGTATGTCGGATTTTTGAAATTCAAACCACAGAGGTGGTAAAAATTCATTTAAACGAAAAATCAATTTTTATAAGTACCACTTAGTGGTTTCACTATTCATCAAAAATTGAAGTTTTCCAGAAAAAAACCAAAACTTCACCCTAAGCTATATTTGATATTCAGAATTCAAAAATGATATATATTTTAAAAAATTAAAAACATATAAGTTTCATTAATTAATTTAATAATTAATTCCCGCTGTCAGAGCAAATAGCGTGTTTTTATGAAACAATAAGTATCAAAAGATTGACACTAGTTTAAGTCCAATTTCAAAGTGAAATTAATTACAAAGACCAATATTGGATTAAATGGTAAAAAGATATTCTAATTGAACTTTAAAACCAATTTAAAAGATAATCTAACCATATAATTAAATTATATGAAAAATCAGTTTTGATGTAAAATGCAGTATTTTTCACTATTCATTAAAAAATGAACATTGTCAGAAAAATACCAAAAAATTATCCAATGTAAATTTCAATGTCTCAATCATAAATAATAAGTTTATTTTGACAAATAGAGCTTATAAAATTGTCAAAAGTTTGATTTAAAAATGGTTTTCCATCAAAAGGCAGTAAAACAACACTAGTAGAATACTAACCTATACCAACGGTTCCAAACCGTTGGTATAGGCCTCCAAACCGTTGGTATAGCCTATACCAACGATTTGGAGAACCGTTGTAAAGTAATCCGTTGGGATAGGTCTATACCAACGGTTTTGGGAAAACCGTTGGTATAGACCTATCCCAACGGTTTTCAAAACCGTTGGTATAAGTAATATGAAAATCTATTCCAACGGTTATAAAAACGTTGGTATATGTATTTCAAAAAAATACATGTGGTGGGATTTGATCCCACAACCCCGCGTTTATAATTAAACACCTTAACCACTAACCTAACATAACTTTTATAAACATAACTTCATAAATATATATATGTATTATCATAATTATTTAAAATTTATATTTATATAATGTTCTCGGTTAGTAGACCTGGAAGAAATCAAAGAATCTATCCCAGCGGTTCTCAAAACCGTTCGGATAGACCTATCCCAACGGTTTTCAAAACCATTGGGATAGGTGATAATTTCTAGGGGCGAATGCTGGATTTTGGGCTGAGTTTTCCCAACAGTTCTCCCAAACCGTTGGGAAAGGGGGGGGGGGGGGTCTTTCCCAACGGTTCTCCCAAACCGTTGGGAAAGGGGTGTTTTGAGGGGGTATTTCCCAACGGTTCTCCCAAACCGTTGGGAAAGGGGGGGTCTTTCCCAACGGTTCTCCCAAACCGTTGGGAAAGGGGTGTTTTGAGGCCCCTTTCCCAACGGTTCTCCCAAACCGTTGGGAAAGACCCCCCTTTCCCAACGGTTTGGGAGAACCGTTGGGAAAGGGTGTATATAAGTGTTGGGAAAGATCCGATTTCCAGTAGTGCAATCTTTTAAAAATATTAGTGGATTTCATGATTAAGATTGAATTTATTCTCATTTTAAGCCTCTAAAACACTATCTAATTCATTAGTAGGAATAGATAAGAATATCTATTATTCATTACTTACTTGGGATGTTACATTCTTAACCTTTTTATAATATTGATATATCCAACTACAATCATGTAACAATTTAAGAAAATATATAAAATGAATGTATATATAATTTACTAAACTATTTTGAAGTGTCATTAATTTCAAACAATAAAATTTACCTAAAAGTAATTTTTATGTTTCCAAAATGTAACTTAAAATAAAACTAAATTTTAAAAAAATATATAAAACCTCATATTTTTAAAAGAATTCCTGTAACATCCTGAGATTTTAAAAAGAAAAACTATGTTAAATTTCATACAAGATATGCCACATCGATCTTAAACAAATGACTAAATATTATTATTTAAATATGATAGTTATCATGTAAGGGCTCAGATCAGTGTGGATCGACCCTTTGCATGTTTTTGAAGACCGAGGTGCTCAGAGAAGGCTTAGAGGAAGTCTAGAGGAGTTTGGTCACAAGAAGATAAAAACAAGTGGGGTACACAATGCGACCAAGGGGGATATGACATGTACCATTCAGGTTTCATAAAAAAAACAAAGCACCTAGGTGATTCATTTTTTGCGTAAGTCACCTCAAGGCGGTATATGACGTGATGAAGAGGTACATGCCGTGTACTGCCCCGCTGCCGGGTGTTTTAAAGACACCCATCTACTTGGGTTTTTCAAACCCTACGGCTTGAGCACACCCCCTCTTGACCCCAAATGACCCAGATGCCTCCCTCTTTAACATTTGGGGATTCCTTTATCCTGGATCGGTTCCCCTCTACCTTTATTCGATCTGTATTCAATACAAGGTAATATCTACCTCCATTATTTGGTTTTCTTCAATCTATCTTCTCCCATTTATCCTTTCCATGCTATGGTATTTGATCTCCATGGTTCTAAGGGAGTTTCTTTTGGTTATTGTTGACGCAGTTGTGCTGCGACATCCTTGGGTGGATGCAGTTGTGGTGGGGAAGGCAATCGTGATCCACTACTTTGATCCATTATTGAGAGAAGAACATCATAAACCTTTTGAGGTAGGATATTCATTACTTATCTAATTATTTATGTGAAATCATAGAGTTAGCATGATTTAGACCTTTGGATCGTAATGGAATTGACCTAATTAAATATTTGAACTGGATTAAAAGAATTGGTTTGATCGCATGTTGTTACTTTAAACCATGATAATGGTTTGCCTCTTGATTTGATAGATAATGTGATATCCATGATTTTCTCATTAGAATGTTGTTCTTGATGAAATTGGTAAAGAACATAAATCTAGAATTAATTGATTATTAAATAGCTAGAGATAAATAGGCATGTAAATGAATCTGGTTGTTGTTGTAATTTTATGTTAATCAAATTGATGCAGTAAGCATGTTTAATTATTTTTGGTAGCTATGATAGATTGATATTTAGGTTTCCATAGTTGGAACCTACTAATAAGGAATCAGTTAATTCAAGATAGATTAATGAACCAGTTGTTTGATAAAAGATAATTCCTTGTAGGGTTCTGAGTTACCCTCTTTCTCGTAAGGCCGAGTGCCTTCTGCTTTGGAGCCTTGAGAGCTTGTTTCGTGTGAAGGTTGTATACCTTGTTTAAGGGCCAAGAGCCCAGTTGTTATGATGTTTGTTTCCTACTGCTTGTGTTGTGATGTGAGCCTGGATGGATGATGTGATATGTGGGGGTAGGGAGGACATTGCTTGTGGCAGCAGTTGATGCCAAGAGTGGCGAGATGCATCAGTTTATGCATGTGGGTGTCGGGGAGGACACGAGAGATGACAAATAGGGTTAGATATGAATGTTTGGATGCTTTCTGAATCTTATTGGTTGTTTATCTTCTTTACTTTCCCCACTGCTCAAGGCAGCTGGTCTTACTTACCCTCCTTCCAAAAGGGATGAAGACACGCAGGGTATGCCATGTGATTTCCATGTTTAACTTATTTATGGAGGATGGGTCTATGCTCCTGATATAGGTGGAAAAGACTTCACAGGTAGTTCATCTACTCACCATATTGAGCCCCGTTGTGTTGGTATCTTAGAATGTTTTTTCTAGAATTTTTGGGAATATGAGAAAGTAATAATGCCGTTAATAAATGATTGAATAAATGATGTTAACCCATGGGGTTGGATATTGCTGGAATGCAATGCTAAGGTAATATTTTTGAGAAGCCGTGGACTTGGTTTGGTTATGCCTAGAGGGCATGGAACTTTGGTGTGATGCTAATGAAATGTAATGTGGAATTGATAATGGTTAATTAATGTTTAAAGAATTAATTAATGTAAATTGAAATTGATAAAAATGGAATGAAGTAATGTAATAAATCACTTTAAATGGTTGTGTGCTTATTGGATACCTAGTCTTAACAGTAGAGGCTGGGAGTTCGAGAGACGTTAACTGCAGTTGAGTCTAAGACTAGGTTATGCCCATAGTGTGGTTGTGAGCTATAGTATATTCTGTACTTTTTGTATTTATTTACACTACTCCAACCCTTCAGTTAGGGAAACTGACACCCCTAGGATTCTGAGCCCTAGGGGGTGTTTTCCCCAACATTCTGGTGGGAGGATGGATGACTGAATGCCCCCTTTGGCTCCACTCTCTTCTCTTGGTAGTTACTAGTACTGGTAGGAATAACAATTATTTTTCCCCATATATGTGTGTAGAGTGTTGTAATGTCTTGTGGTTATTCACACACATATATTCTGGATATAGTTTCCTATGGACTACTATAGGTGTAACATGTATAGCTTGTGATGTCTTGAGGATACTTACTTAGTGTATGGGCTATAATGGCTTGAGGTTTAATGCTCGATGTATGATACACGTTATATGAGCTGTGGTAGCTCCCAAAAACTAACTAGTTACTTTGGTTATGTGGATGTGGTGGTTGTACTGCACGAGGTGCATGTTATGGTTCTTCACCCAGGTGTCTGCGGGAAAGCCTTTTTGGAGAGAGATGCTTAGGACGTGCGATGTTGGGGCAAAGCTGCAAACCAGTGGGGAAGTAGTAGCGGGGTACCCTTGATATTCCTTATTATATTATATAATCTTTTATGTGATACTTGGTGAGAGTATCCATGGTGAGGCTGGGAACATAGTATACCTACTTAGGTGACAAGTTAGTTTCACTTGTTGTTCATTGTGCTTTAGCATGCTTTCTTTACTTTTGCATGAGAGGCTCCAGGGAGGATCCTACTGAGTATACTGTTATACTCACCCTACGTATATATAAATTGTTTTTCAAGTCACTTGGAGAAAGTTGGAGATTATACTGGTTACTACTATCTTGGGGTTGTAGGAGCTATTCAGGCTTCATGGTCACTGCCATTTTTACTCTCCTTTGGTACTTGCAGCTTTCCGTTTTAGTTGTAGTAGTTTTTTCATGACATTACATATGTGTACTTTGGATTTTTTTATATTATAATATGAGTTGGAGTTGGTTGGTTTCTGTCTTATCTCTCTCTTTTCCATGTGTTATATTATAGGTTAATGCATTACATTTGTGTGTTTACTATACCCTTAGTACTAGTCTCCAACCCGAGGCCTACTGAGAGCAGGACTTGGGGGTCACTATCTCCTTTCTCCTATATGTGTGTTTATTTAAATATGATAGTTATCACCTAACCATTGGAATGATAGGAATGAATGAGATTAAATAAATTATGAAAATATAGTTTACACATGTTTATCAAATGAATTATTTGGTTATAAATTAATTAGAAATGAAAATAAAAACCAATTGAATATAAAGGACATGTTTTTATAAAAAACTATTTTTATGCCCACAATGGAATTTTATCTTAATAAATTAAATTAAAAACTATTAGTCAAATATATTAATTAAATATATATTTTTTATATCCAATAAAATTTTGATAAATCCACCCAATAATTTTTATATGCTTAAGATAATAATAAATCTAATTTTATGCATAAAATCTATATTTTTCTAAAAGGCAATCTCACTGCCTTTTAATGGAACACATGCTTAAAAACTAAATTTTGAAACTTTTATAAATTTTATTTGAAAAAATAAACTTCATTTTTGAAATCAGAATATCAAAATTATCTTAGGGTAAAATTTTAGTATTTTTTGGATAAGTTTCATTTTTTGATGAATAGTGAAAAAATACTGCATTTTAATTCAAAAATGAATTTTCATCTAAATAATTTATAAAGTTAAATTATATTTTAAATTGGTTTTAAATTAAAATTAGATCAATTATACATCAATAAATCCAATTAAGTTCATTTAAATTAATTTCACAATGAAATTGGATATAAAAACATTTCAAACATTTGAACTTTCACTTTAAAAACCCGCTTTCCCATTGTGTCTGTGAGATTAATTTTAAATCCAAATTTTCCAATTACATAAATTGAATTTTATAAATTGGATTCCATATTTATTATTAGAAGGTTAAAATTAGGTATTAATTCTATTTTAATTGTTAGGTATAAAATAGTTACCATGGTAAAAAAACAAATTTACTGCAGTATAAGTAAAATAATGAAACAAGTTAAAGTTAAAAGGTAAAAGCTTAAAATACCTAAAAAATAAAAATTTAAATGGGTTGTTGGAGTTTTCATAGACCCTAAACAGAATTTAAAACATTAATTATCTTCAAAATTATTGGGAATTAATGTCACCTCAATGTGGTTGGATTTAAATATAAAATAATCATTATTTAATAACTTAAAACCACTGCTCCTCAAGTATAAATACCACCCCTAATCACCCCATTTATCCTAAAGAGACTTTAATATCCTCAAATAAATACCAAATCCTTTTATACCAACTCTCCCCATGTAACTTTTCTTTTGGTCTCACCACCAAATTCAAAGTTCTCAAGGGGCCATTCAAGGAGGTGATATTCAAGAGGTAATTTTCTCAAAGCACCTCTCTTATTTTCTTTTCTTCTTCTATTTTATCCTCAAATCCTTCATCCATCAATTCATGATAACTCCAAATAATTTATATAATGTAGTATTATGTTTATAATATAATATATCATATCCATTTCATTTCTCATCTCCTCTTATTCAAATAAATGAAACAATTTTCCAAATTATAGCGGTTAACCATCTCCGTGAATAATGATTTTGTACGTTTTCCATTACTGCCTTCACGGATGGTCATAAAAGTATAATTATGGTTAAATAATATTATAATAGATATATTATAACCTATTTCAGGTTCTAGAACAAATATATACTCATAATATTAAATAAAAAGAAACTAGTTCATGGTGTTCAGAAAAACCGTCAAAATAAACTAAACATTTATCATTAACATTTTATCAAATGAAGAATCATCATAAAAGAAATAAAAATGATATATGGAACATTTATACTAATGGAATTTAATTAATACTATTTCATTATACTTCTATAGTTTTAATCCATTTTTAAAAGAACATCCATAATTATATACAAATGAACCAATCATGAAACCATGAAACGAATGCACCCAAAACCATGAAAATAATGAAATATTATTAATGAATGGGTCATAAGATGCTATAAAATCATAACATAAGGTATTATAAATATGAATATAGTTATTTAATTAGTTAATAAAATTATTTAAACCATTATACAGAAGGTTAAAGTATGCTAAACTAAAGGGAAGCATGAGGTAATATTTTCTTGTCTCACTTTTTACTTCAGTGAGATATATGCCTTATTCACCACTAATTTATTTTGTGTGGTGTATATAATTCAATTTTACATATCATATCATTATATTAATTATTTTAATGGTATTAAATGTTTCATTTTATAACTATTAATTTTATGGTGCATATGATTCATCTGATTACAAAGTGTAAGGGAATTCTTAACCCAATTTCCATTCTTTGGATTAAAATTCTACTTCTTGATTATGTCATGCTAAGATTATGAGTGAAATGACTTTTGAATATATTAAGTTATATTTAAACTTTTTTATATGGATTTATATTTGATACACACAAACAATTCATTTTAATAACGCTCACTTCAATGATTTGATATTTTTAAAGGACTCTCTTTTACAAATCCTCTTTTAAATTTCATTTTTTTAAAAGAATGTTTTTATTACGTATATGACATGAACATAATTTCTTGATTTTATGTCACTTTAATATTTTTAAGCTTACCTTAAAAGTTTATATGGCCACATTTAAAGAAAAGTTTTTCTATTGTACGTGCGTTGTTTTTAAAATGAGTGATTTCAAAATGAAAGATTTATTTTCATCAAAAAGTGTTTTATGATGTAATATTTAATGATTTATGTTTATGTTATAGTTCTTAGGAATTGTTTATAATTTCATGTGGTTACATGATAAACCAATTATGTTTGGTTATATGATAAACCAATTATGGGTGGTTACATGATAAACCAACGATGAGTGGTTCCTTGATAAACCAAGGATGGGTGGTTACGTTATAACCTCCAATGCATTGGGTACTCCAGAGTTGGAGACTGGACATATTGGTTACTGCATTTTTAATATTGAGATGTAAAATTATTTCAAAAGTTACTTACATATATTTTAAATTCTTTCTAATGATTTTTCATGAAAATTGATTGTTTTTCAAAAGGTAAGATATTGATATTTTTGAAAAGATGATTCCTTTTTTTCCCAATAAAAATGTATGTTTTTATGAAAATGTTTTTATAGATTTTCATTGGATTAACATTATACTTTCTTTTATTTCCCTTACTAATATTTCATGTTCATCCCAAGTTTTAGTTTTTTTTCATAGGATTTAAGGGGGAATAGAGACAAGGATGAGATCAATGGAAAATTGTGAAGATGTTTCATGAAGAGAAAATAAGTTTTATTTTAAACATTTTTGTTTTATGGAAAAAATGGATACTATGTATAAGTTTCCACTTATAATGTATGAGTTTTCTATGTAATGGTTTTTCTTAATTATCTAAAACTCTAAACCTAAAATATAGTTTGGAATAAAATAAATATAATTCCAATTTAAAATCACTAGTATATGTAACGTTTAAGGTCAAATCATTATAGTTGGTATTAGAGAAGGGTTTAAACAAATTTGGAGGTTAGTATGTTTCCTTTTAAGGTTTTATTATGAGTTATATATATCATCATGGGTTTAAAAGTTTAAGGATGATTATATGTTCAAGGTCTTAGAAACCCATTTTGTGATTTAAAGTGATGGATTTCTAGGAGATTATTAATATTTTTGTGGAGATTGGATTTAGAAAGGTAATCAATTTAGGTATAAAGGATTTTAAGGTTAAAGTATTATAGATTTTATATGGGAATTATCTTTAAAAGTACTATTTTCATTATAACATGTAATAATAATTCATTTCATGTTTTAATGATATTATTTTCTACATATTAAGAACCATTTATCAAGATGGAAGGATATGATATTTCACAAACTTCTTATCCATTCTATATGATTTTATTATCACTATTATTACAAAAAAATTCAAATGATTTAGATAGATTTATGAGCATTAAAATTATATGCAAGAAACTATTTGACTTATCTAACACATTTTATTTTATCTAATAAATTTATGGGTCATATTTCTCATTTGATTAATGCTTATGTCAATAATATGATTTTTTATAAGGGAATTTTTAATTTTTTTTAAATTTTCCTTGAAACTCTCTTTTTCTTCAATGTCCATGTTTCCTAAAATTGTTTCCAAAAATGTATTTATTATTATCTTAATAACTTTTAAAGTCAATTTTACACATTTTTTTATTTTTAAAAAATGGTTTTAAAGATCTCTTCTTTTTGTTTTCTAAATGATGTTCTCTTTGACTTATCTGACAAAATTATGGAAGGAATGTTTTTTAACTTATACAGCATGAGAGGATTTTCCACCAACATGAAGCCTCAATTCCTTAAAGCTTACATGAAAAGATTACAAGGTTATTTTTAAAGAAAATGTTTTCTTTATTAATTTCATGTCATTTAAAAAATGTTTTCAAAACCGAAAGAATATTTTCCTCAATAATTATTTCAAGTGATATCTCAAAATTATTTTCCATCTCAAATATTTTTTTGATGTTACTTATGATTTAATGGGGATATCAAAGAAATTATGATGTCTGTATTTAAAGAATGAACTATTTATTTATATTGAAAGTATGCAACATTTTTGGGATGATATTGATGAATAATAAGGTTATAATTCATATATTTTATTATAAGAGTAAAGTATGAAGGAATAAGTTGACGAACCATGGTTAATGGTTTAAGACAGAAGTTGAATAAAGGACGTGTTTATGTATTAATTTTTAAAATTTATGATATAGTGGTATTTTATAAATATTATGGGAATCATAAGAATGAATATTTATTTTTTCTATAGTAGGTTTTGTTTTCATAAATTTGGAAACATATGTTAGATGAAATTGATACCTTTTAAAAGCGGTGAAAAGGTGATAGTTTTTAAGGTACATATAAACCTTAATTTTATGATATAAAAAATGTTATTTGAGGAACAATGCATTTAATTTTTGTGTACATAAGTTTAAAGGTATTGGAAATATTTTTGGTTTATAGGATCTCTAAATTTGAGGTAATTATGGGTTCTTACTTTGGGATAAAAAATGAATGGTATGAGATAACCTTTAAGGTTAAATATATTAAGGTTATTCTGAGGATGTTTCTAACATATCTATAATTTTATAAGTATTATATTAATATATTTTTATAAAAAGGAAAACCCACTAGTTGGGTGATAACCCGTCACACCCAACAAGGTCATGGAGATTAAACTCACAACTGAAGAGAGACAAGGGTGCATCACCTTCCACTGGCCTACATGATGTCCTGGTTAGTATGAAATTGTTTTTCTTTATTTGAACTATCTAATGGATAAATTATATGTTAATTTTTGGAACATATGTTTATCATATTTATAACCATGGGATTGGAATTTGATTTGTTGATTAAGTGAACAGTATTATTTCATAAGATGTTCACTATTTTGGAAACCCTATATGATTAAGGTAAAAATAAATTTATGGAATTTTATTTGAGTAATAAGTGTTGAATTGGATTTCAGATAATATAATATTTTTTTTGTGGTTCAGAAATAATTAGCATATCCTGGAGATATTAATATTTGGGCAGTTACATTTTTTGGTATGAGACTTTAAGAGAGATTGATATTATTTGAAGATAAATATTAAATTTATCTTGGAAGACTTGGTAATCAGATACTTCTGATTTTTTAGTTTCAAATTTTATTCTATAATATTTTTATGAATTTTAAGAATAATTATTTGTTGAATAATACATGATGAAATCTGGGTAGTTAAAGTAGTTTTTCATCATATAAAGGTTTATTGTTTTTGGAAAATTAAATTATCTTGTACTAACCATTTTGGTTTTGGTTAACTCCAAAAGACGAGGAATAAATAATTATAATTTTTTGGATTTTGTGATTCATAGAAGTTGATTCTGATGCTTCAGGTATGAAAAATTCATCTTTAATACTCATAATTTGGAGAAACCATGAGGTTGAAATTATACTTTTAAAGTAATAATATATCCTTATGTTTTTATTCTTGGTATTAAGAAATTCCCTCAACTCTAGAAAAAGTATTTCCAAACCAAAAATTTTATCTTGTTACTTTTCATACTGAAAAGTCAATAGCCTTTTAATCCATTACAGATTTACAGTTTTGTGATGGTTAAATTTCTCACTACCATGTTCTTTATCACTCTCTAAATTTCCATGAGCATTAGATTTTATCTTCTATGTCTATGTTTTCCTACATGGAAACCTAGTATGTGTTATCTCAGGTGAACTTCATAATTTCCTTTATCTATTTTCAAAAGGAAGCTTTATTGATCCTTTTTACGATTTGAGATCTTAAAAAAGGTATTTTGAAAAGTCAAACCCCTAGTATAACAATCCCGAGATCAAATTATAAGGACAAAATTTATTAAATGGAGAAAATGTAATATCCCAAGATTTTAAAATGAAACACTATGTTCAATTCCATACAAGATATGCCAATCAAGCTTAAACAAATGACTAAATATTATTATTTAAATGCGATATTTATCACCTAGCCATTGGAATGGATGGAATGAATGAGATTAAATAAATTATGAAACTATAGTTTACACATATTTATAAAATTAATTATTTAGTTGTTATTTAATTATAAATGAAAATAAAAACCAATTTAATATAAAGGATATATTTTTATAAAAAAACTATTTTTATGCCCACAATGGAATTTTATATTAATAAATTAAATTAAACACTATTAGTAAAAGATATTAATGAAATTTATATGTTTTATATCCAATAATTTTTTTACAAATTCATCTAATAGTTTTGATAGGATTAAGATAAGAATAAATCCAATTTTAAACATAAAAGCTATATTTTTCTAAAAGGCAATCTTACCACCTTTTAATGGAGCACCTATTTTAAAACTAAAATTTGACACTTTTATAAATTTTATTTGAAAAAATAAACTTAATTTTTTAAATCAGAATATCAAAATTATCTTAGGGTGAAATTTTGGTATTTTTCAGAGAAGTTTCATTTTTTGATGAATAGTGAAAAAATACTGCATTTTAATTGAAAAGTGAATTTTTATCTAAATAATTTATATTGTTAAATTATATTTTAAATTGGTTTTAAAGTAAAATTATATCAATTATAAATAAATAAATTCAATTTAGGTTATTGGAGTCAATTTCACATTGATATTGGATATAAAAACATTTCAAATTTTTGAACGTTTTCACTTTAAAAACCTGCTTTCCCATTGCATCAGCATGATTAATTTTAAATATAATTTTTACAATTATGTGAATTTAATTTTCTAAAATTTATTCCATATTTGGAATAATATGTTTAAAATTAGGTAGTAAGGTCATTTTCATTTTTAGGCATTAAAAAGTTACAGTGGTAAAAAAAGATTTACTGTAGTATAGGTAAAATAATGAAACAAGTTAAAGTTAAAAGGTAAAAGATTAAAATACAAAAAAAAAACTTTAAATTGGTGGTTTATGTGTTTATCAGCCTTAAAAATCCTTTAAAATATTAATTATCATCCAAATTCATGGAAATTAATTCCACCTCAATGTGGTTGGATTTAAATATAAAATAATAATTATTTAATCACTTAAAAACACCACTCCTAAATTATAAATACCACCCCTAACCACCTCATTTCTCCTCAAAATACTTGAATGTAAATCCCCTAACTTTCACTTCCATATTCAATATTAAAAATTCAGTGTATTTTTTTTATAAAATACAAATGAAAAATACCCAGAGTATTTTACATACCAATACCATTTCCGGTCTAGTTTTTGGAGAATTAGACATATACATTAAAAATTAACAATGATATACAAAAAATTAAATAAATGTCTTCATGTGAAATTAATTCTTATGTGTAATAAACCCCAATTGAAATTCTATTAAACCTGTGAAAAATAATTTAAAACATAGGGTGATCATTGACTTTTCCTGTAAGGGGTTTTAAAATCATTTGGAAATACTTTTCTTTGAAAACTATAAATATCCTTGGAAGAATTTATAAAATAAACCGTTTGATAAAATAAATACATAGAAAAGTGTTTTCACACATTGAAACATTTTCTAAAATATCCATAAATAGTGTATATTCCTTTTAAAACCATAAACTTTAAAATTAATTATTCTTTTGAAATATTTTTTTTGGATTTATCCATTTTGAAAATAATAAATTTTATGGATTATTTATGATACTTATAAGGACATAAGAAAAATCATGTGACCACTTATCCAAATCTCATATAGTAAAACTTTCTCTTGAGGTCATGGGTTTAATCCCCATACCACATCATACAATTCGATACCCTAATGCCACAATTTAAGAAGAAAATTTAAATGGTTATTCCTTTCTCACTTATAACCCAAAAACATTTAAAAACCATACCTAAATTAAATGGATGCTTAAATTAAATGGAATTAAGTGTCAATAATATCTTATATTATGACCACATCTAATATTATGAATGATATTCATGGACATATAAAAAAAATTCATACATAAAATGATAAATTTTATCATTTAAATGACTTGTTCACATAAAATGATAACCAATACGAAGAATCCAAATTTATTGAAAGTAATATTTGTGTTGTAATCGTTGTCAATACACTTGATTAATAAAAATTCAATTTGATAGTAATTTAAGGTTGGTGTTTTTCCTTTGAATTGTTATTGATAATTATTTACAAGTTGGAAAAGATGTTTTGATTGGAAATATTGAGAATATTTTTTATTTGGAATTTTTTATTTGATTTCAAAAGAAAAGGAGATTTGTGAATATGAGTTGGTTAATATGAATTGGTTTTGTATTTTTGATTTAATTTTTGAGAAAGGTGGAATTGGTTTTGTTGGATTTTATGTTTTTTTTGTCTTAGGAGTATTATTTTATGTAATACTAAAAAATGGCACTCATCCAGTAGGGCTATATTGAGGGAAGCCTAGCGAGGAGCGCACTAGAGGCACATAAGAGGTAGTAGAGAGCCATCGTGTGAGGCTACATGAAAGTAGAGGAAAACACCCAACACGGGGCGGTGCCATGAAGAAAAGGGAGTACCCGGTAACTAATTTTATGGGATGCCATGGTCAAGCCTTGTATTATAAGGAAGGAAAGTTTTTAGTTCATTTTGATGTGGGATCGATATACTGTAACACATAATGAACCAAAACTGTCTGATCACTTGATCTATTTTTCTAATCCATTCGATCATCTCAGTTACATTGTCTTCTCCATCAAGACCATCTGAGAGCTGAAGTACATCAGGCTTCCTCCATATAGCATCGGTCGAAGCTTGAACTGAAACATTTGAACAAAACTTCTTTATTTTGATCATTGTTTTATCATTCTGAAAAATCCAATGATATCAAAATCTCATGAAACTATTTTTTTATGAAACAATGAAGATCAAAATGACAAAATATAGCAAGAAAAAAATGATTTTCCATTGATGGTGCTTTTCTTGTGACACAAAACAGAGGCAGGATATGTGAATTGAGGCAATGATGATTACCTATAAATATATGCAATGAGTCTGAAGTCTTAGAAACTCAGTGTGATAGAATATCGTTCTGAGAGAAACAGAGGTATGTAAAACACTCTGGTTCACATAAGATAGAAGTTCCGCATATCTGATTCTTGCATGAAGAAGTAAAAGGCCATGTGTGTTTAACTTATGCTTTTCACACTCAAATATCTTTATGATGAACAAAGTTCTGTGAAGACACTCAGGAGCATGATATCTTTACGTGATCTATTTGGTTTTCATGATGCTTTAAGAACCCATGATTTCTTTTCTTATGAGAATAAGTTTCTAATGCATGAATTAAGAAATATAATGTGGACAGTGAAAACCACACACTCATACACTAATTCTTGTACACAGAGGAATCACACACACCAAAAGTGTGTCATGGAAGAAAGAGTAATGCATACAAATGTGTATATAATGTAGTGAATGCATAATTGCATGAATGAATAGATAAATAATCATTATAGACTACATGATTAAGATCATGACAGTGAAATCGTGTAAAACCAAGTATCAAATGTAGTAATACATAATGAATGCAATATGCATGCATAAAGATTACATGTATATTGTTCATGATTGAGAAGTTCACAAATGGGAAGTGTGTGTGTTTGGGTTTGCATGAAAGAAGTATGAATATTGAGTGTGTTCATACAAAGTGAATGTGAAGTTGATAAAGTGTTTAGTGTGTGTGTGAATCATATTATAGTGATGGGACTGTATTGTGGGTAGTGAGCATCTCATGTATTGAAGGCAGTAGGACAATGTACATTAATCTAGTGGATCACATATGCTGTTAAAAATTTCAATCAATGCTAAACTATATGAAGTAACAATGAAGAGTTTGTATGTGATATTCATGAATAAAGATAGTGCAATGTATATTTGCTTAGGAATATAAAAATTATTCAGGAATTGAATAAGTAAATGAGTTTGTGAAATATGATTGCATTATTCAATGCATACTTGCACATGAAATAATTAATTCATAAAATAAATAAGACTATGAATTAAATTATATATACATGAAGCACAAGAAATATAAATTGCAAGATATGTTTCAAATGTGTTTTTGAGATTAAATATGAAGCATTATATTAGAAGGAGGCTTGTAGTATATTGATAAATCTTCAGTTGTTCATTATGATATTGTAGTGGCATGAATTGGAAGTGTTATATTCTACAATTCATGAGTGTATACTGATTCAACTATCATACAATATTGTTGATTACATTCAGTGGTATCCAAATAGTTTCATTTGTAGTGATCAAGTACAGAATTAGTTTATTCCTCGTGGCTTGTAGAGGAAAATCAGTTTTATGTTACAGTGGCAGCTTGAAGTTCTTACAATCTTTCTCATTGTGTTAAGTTTTGTATTTGTGAAACACTGGTGGGATTCCAGTATAAATAGTACTGGTGGGATTCCAGTATAAATAGTACTGGTGGGATGCCAGTATAATTTGGGAAAAGGATCATATCTACCCAAAATGGTTTTAGGGTGATACCTTACAAACCCACTTGTAATGGGTGATTCATTCTTAGTGAAGAATCTATGTCTTAGATCATCCCAAACATAGAAAGGATGTAGTCACCCATATTGGGGGAGAACCTTGTAAAAATAATATTTTTGTGCTTTATTTACTTTATGTCTTACATATTCTATAATTGTGTTTGTTAATAGGGAAAATCCATTCACTCTAACAAGTGAATAGGCTCAAATTAAAAACGTGTAAGAGAAAAGAAAATAAATATCGATAAAATTTGTGTACACTAATTCACCCCCTCTCAGTGTACCTACATGATCCACTAGAAACTTCAATTAGTATTAGAACATAGCTTACACCTATGATTGGGTCTATCTTATTATCCATATTGTTTTTATTAGACTTATATGAAGTGAAAATTTGAATTTGAAGAAGTAACGAAGTTGTCTCAGATGAATAATTCAGTTCCTATATATGCCAGTTCCAATAAGGAGGCTTCTTCCAAAACCATGAATAATTGGAAAAATAAAGAGGCAAGAAAATTGATAAAGAATTTGAAGATGAAATAGGATACATCACAAATTGGATGTAGTCATAATGGTGGTCCATCAAAAGAATCTATTAAATCAGTTGATAAAGATCCTTTTAACGGGTATGGTTCTATCAGTGATGAATAATAATTTATTGAATTAATCATTGATATTTATTCATAAGTCAAAGATTATACAAATAAATTACCTACAAAACCTTTAAATTACATATTTTATTTTATAAAGGTATTATATGATGAAAAGTCACAGCTTGAAAAGGAAGTTGAGGATATAGAGCAAGCCTTGACAAAGAAGTTTCAAAGACATAAACTTTTATCACAAATTATTGATTCCAAAGAAGAAACTATATAAATTTGCAATGAAAATTTCCCTTATAATGAAGAATAATTTCAAATAAACTTGTGTGAGAAAGAAGTAAATGAGAAGGTTTTTCTTGAGACGATTCATACACTTAAAGAATCTCATGAAGCAACCATGGGTATTAAGGAATCTTAGTTATAAATCAATGAAAAGGATTAAACATTCATCCTAATTGAATAATCCAAAGAACAATATCTATTTCACTACAATTAAAGATTCACTTTTATTGAATATGAATTACAAAAATACTATTTGTAAGAAGAATGTAATTGATAATGTTTATATAGAAGTAATCCGTGCATTGAAAAAACTACACAGAACCTATATGAATGTTAAAGAATCCCAAATAGAGGTTAAGATAAAGAGGATAAAATAGTTGAATAATTATATACTAGAATCAAATAAAATGCATGATGTTTAAGTTCAGATAATTAAGAGTCAATGGGAAGACAAGCTGAAAATTGTTTAGGATGATAAAAATTTATTCAACATGAAGTTTCTTTAAATAGAAGTCAATTTGAAAAATCTAAAGGAAACACAATTAAAGGCTTCCCATAAAGAATGTGAAGATTTGGTAAAATCAATTGAAGACTAGAATAACTCTCTAAATATGAAATATCTTGAGTTATAGGTTAAGTTCAGAAATCTTGATAACATTCAAGCTGAATCTTCACAAAATGATGAGATTAAAAAGCTACTAAGTGTAATTATGAAAATATTCTTACTTCTGAAAATAATCATTCAATTGGAAAGAAGATATTGAGTTTATCTAAAGATAAATATATTGAAATCTCATTTAAATAGGTAACCCTTGTTCCAAAAGATACTATTTACACTAAAATTGTTTCTTCTACAAGTACAAGTTCCAAAATGAATTATGGTCAAACATGGGTGAATAAAACTAATGAAAAATTCACCATATCATCAAATGTGGATATTAAGAAGAGTGTTTATTATTGTTACCTACAAAGATATCAGATAAACAATCATATTATCTAAAAAAATCAAGATGAAAAATCTATCCAAGTGATAGAACAAAATAAGAAATCAAGATTTGTTGGCTATTTTTGGTGTTATTGGAAATTTGGGAATCATGCCATTTATTTTTGGAATAATTTGTCAATTCATGATAATCATAGTATACCGACATTAAGGGGGTAGATATCATGTGAAGATAAATCCTATAAAGTTGAAGTACAATTCATAGATGAAGAATAATCTATATACCAAGAATATATTTGAGTGGCTTGAAGACTTATGTGATTATTCCAAAATTTTTTGTCACAATTATAATGAGTGCTGGTATGTACCAACTATGAACTATGCATTTACTGATATAAAGAAAAGACCACAAAAAATGTAGAGGAAAACAACAAATGTAGATAAATATTCTTTGGGGTATAATTAGAAGAATAAAGTTAAGAAAACTATGAAGCAAGATACACCCAATAATAATGATGATATTAATGTCACAAAAATGAAAATATGCTTCTACTGTGGAAGAAGATTTCATATAATGGACCTTTGTAAACAAGTTATAAACACTAATTCTACTGGAAGAAAACTAAAGCATAAAAATAAATTAATATCAGAATCAAATAAAATGGTAGATTTGGTTCATGGAAATCAATATGAAAAATTTAAATTTCATGAGAGGTTTTCTAAAAGGGATAATACTATGATTATTGGAGATTTGTGTGGAAGGTGAAAAATGTTAGGACATATTGCTGATAAATGCATGACATGGTTTCCTAAACAAATAAAACTAATAAATAACAAATAAAAAGCACCAATGGATTCTTATGTTAAAAATGATATCATAAAGAAGTCTATATACACCAAGAAGTATAATCATGTACCAAATGAATGTTTAGTCATATTTCTAGAGCATATGGAATTGGCTAGGAAGTTAGAATAGGGAAAAAATAATGAAAGTTCACTACTTTCTAATGTGAAAAAACTTATTATATCTAAGATGAAAGCTAAATAAATCAATAAGTTCATGATTCCCTTAAATGATAAAATTTGGAAATTCAAATAAGGAGCAATCATGATGAATTTTCATGAATTTGGAGAAGAATTGAAAGAAGTTTCTAGGTTGAGAAATAAATCCCATCCCTGTTTCTCTAACTAAAAATTTATTAAAGAGACACCTTATTCCCATGAATATTTTGTGTTTGTTTCTTTTATGTAAGGAATTAAAAGTGAGGCATATATTCAAGGGGATTCCTGAAGATATGAGTGCAGTGAAAATATTATATAGTATTCAGGAGGCTATCCATCATGGAGTTATTTATTTCAATTTCTATTAAAATTGTTTATGGAATTCATTCTTGAATAAATCTAATCATGATAAAGAATATTAATTAAGATCATCTATTTAGGGGGAGAAAATCTAAACAACTACTGGAGTTGAACATTTGAATTGGTATCAAATGAATATTTGAAGTTCTGGTAAGATATTTATCTAATGATTTTAAATTCAGGAAATTGAATCTTGTATTTAAAAAGGTATGTTCTTATATCTCTTTATGAATGAAAATTCTGAATTAGAAGAGGAGAAACTGATAATTTGATAACAAAAGTAAAATGGATTCATAAAAGAGGAATTAAATTCTTGAAATTGAATGCTTTTAATCTATTTGTCAAGATGTTCCAATGAGCCTCTACCCAAGTGGTAGAGGCTCTTTCTTGGCATCCAAATGACGTAGGATAAAATCTGGGTAGGGGATGAATTATTGAGTACTGTAGCAGTGGTGGTACTGTAGCAGTGGCAGTACTGTAGTAGCCCGAGTGCTGTAGTATTTATATTCACCGAAGGGCCCTTTGGGAAAAAAGGGCTTTTAAGCCTTGTATTCAGGCCACTTGACTTTGGGCCTTAGGGCTATGTAATGGATCTCCATATACCCAGAAAAAAATTGTTCTTTGATTTAATAATAAAATGAGGCTTTGACCCCAATCTTTAAAAAAAATCTATTTGTCAAGATGAATGTTGAAGATTAGTTGAATATATTTTGAACAACTCCTAAAAGAAGGTTTCAGTGTTGGCATAATATTCTGAAAAATTTATTGATATATTTGTTATCTAAATTGATCACTACTATTTTCTACCCTGGGTTAGCCCATGTAGACTTGGATATGATTAATTGATAACTCAATGCTTTAAGAAAGGTGATGACTTCCTTCTCTCAGGAAGATCAATTTGAATTTATGATAAGTGGAATCTCTTATGAAATGAGAAGATTGAAGAAGAGAAGAAGAAAAATTTAGTTGTTACAAAATGAGATAAGTTGAATTATTTCCCATACTTATATCTTTGGTTATATTTTCAATTAAGGGGGAGAAGATAACATTGACTTTGAAAGTAAAATGGGTATTGACAACAAATCCAAAGGGGGGTATTGAAGAACTTAAATTTATTTAAAGTAATATTTGTGTTGTAATTGTTTTCAATATACTTGATTAATAAAAATACAATGTGATAGTAATTAAAGGTTGGTTTTATGCATTTGAATTGTCCTTGATAATTATTAATAAGTTGGAAAAGATGTTTTGATTAGAAGAGATGCTTCAGATGAAGCAACATAAATTGTGACAATTGTAGAGTTGGTTTGTAGTTTGGAAAAACTATTTTCATTGGTTATTTGAGCTTGACACAAATGTTTACAATACTGAGAAGAATTTTTGCTTTGGATTTTATGATTTGATTTTAAATGAAAAGGATATTTTTGAATATGAGTTGGTTAATATGAATTGTTTTGGTATTTTTGATTTAATTTTTGAGAAAGGTGGCATTAGTTTTGTTGGATATTATGTTTTGTTGGTTTGGAATGATTCTTGGAGTATTCTTTTATGTAATAATACTAAAAATGGCACTAGTCTAGTAGGGATAATTTGAGGTAAGCCTAGCAAGGAGTGCACCAAAGATGCATGGGAGGCGGTGATCCACTGTTCAGGGCGACATGGTGGTAGAGGTAAGCACCCAACAAGGGGAGGTGCCAGGCAGAGAAGGGAGTATCTAGTAGCCATTTTTCAGAGCCACTAAAGTCAATCTTTTTATTATAAGGGAGGTGAGTTTTTTAGGATGTATCAATGTGGGATCGATATACTGTAGCACCAAATTAAGCTCGAACTGAGACATTTGAACACCACTCCTTTATTCTGATAATTGTTTTATCATTATGAAAAATCCAATGAGATTAAAATCTCATGAAAATGTGTTTTCATGAAAAACTGAAGATAAAAATGATTAAATACATTTATAAGAAAAAAAAAGATTTTCTGTTGACGATGTACTTCCTATGTTGTGAAACAGAGGCAAATTATGCAGATTGAGGTGGTACTGATTTCTTATAAATATTAGATGCATCGAGGCCGAAGTCTTAGAAACTCAGTGTGAGGGAATCTCATTTCGATTGAAAAAAAGGCGTATAAAATGCTCTAGTTCACATAAAGAAGAGGTTCCATATAACTAATACTTGCATAAATAAGTATAAGGCTTCGAGTGTTTGACTTGTTCTTTGCACACTTGAATATATTTGCGAATAATAAAGTTCCACGAATCCACTTGGGAGCATGATATACTTACGCGATCTCTTTGGTTTGCACAAAGTTTCAAGAACCTATTCTTTCTTGTCTTGTGCAAAGAAAGTGCATGTGCATGCATTAAGAAATAGAGTGTGGGCAATGACAGTCACACACCCGTACACTAATTATTGTGCACAAAGGAAGATCACACACCAGAAGTGTGTCCTGTGTGAAAGTGTATTGTGTAATTTTTTTATATAATGCAGTGAGTGAATAATTTCATGCATGCATAGATAAATAATCATTTGAGACTATATTATTAATCTCATTCAAGTGACATTTTGTAAAACTGAGTATCAAATATAGTAAGACATGATGAATGAAATATGCATGCATGGATATTACATGTATATTGTGCATGATTGATAATTGAACAAATGGAAAGTGTGTGTGTTCAGGTTTTTATGTAATAATTATGAAAATTGAGTGTTCATACAAAGTGAATGTGTGGTTGATAAAGTGTTTAGTGTGTGCGTGCATCATATTATAATGAAGAGGCAGTATTGTGGGTAGTGAGCATCTCATGTATTAAAGTCATTAAGATAATGTACATTCATCTAGTGGGGCACATATTCTATTAAGAATTTAAATCAGTGCTAAGATACACAAAGTAATAGTGAAGAGTTTGTATGTGATATGTTTACATGAAGAAAGTGTAATTTATAATTTCTTAGGAAATATAAAAATTATCCAGGCATTACAGAAGTAAATGAGTTTGTGCAATATGCTTACATTATTGAATTCATACTTTCACATGAAATAATTCATGCTTAAAATAAATAAGACTATGCATTAAATTCTATATTCATGAATCACAAGAAATATACATTGCATGATAAGTGTGAAATGTGTTTTTGAGGTTAAAGATGAATCATTATATTAAAAAGAAACTTGAAGTATATTAATAAATCTTCAGTTGTTCATTATGATACTGTAGTGGCATGAATCAGAAGTGTTATCTTCTATAATTCAGGAGTGTATACTGATCCAACTAAAATTTAGTATTGTTGATTAATTTTAGTGGTAGTCAAAGAGTTTCAGTTGTAGTGAGTAAGTATAGAATCAGTTTATTCCTAGTGGATCATAGATGAAGATCATTTTTGTGTTGCAGTGGCATCTTAAAGTTATTATGATATTTCTCATTATGTTAAGTGTTGTATTTGTGAAACACTGGTGGGATTCCTATATAAAGAACACTTTTTAGATTACAGTATAATTTGGTAAAAGGTTCATACCAACCCACAATGGTTTCTGGGTGATACCTAACCAACCCACTTGTAATTGGTGATTCATTCTCAGTTGAGAATCTGTGTCTCAAATCATCCCAAACACAGAAAGGATGTAGTCACCCACATTGGGGGTGAACCTTGTAAAAATACCATGTGTTGTGATTCATTTACTTTCTATCTTTCATGTGGTATAATTGTGTTTGTTAACAGGGAATATCCATTTACTCTAACAAGTGTAGAGGTTAAAATTAAAAAGGGGTAAGAGAAAAGAAAAGAAATATTGGTAAAATTTGTGTACACTAATTCACCCCCTCTTAGTGTACCTACATGATCCACCGGTCACTTCACAATATATAATACATAAATTAATAACTTATCTAATAGAAATTATTTATAAAAGAAACAATTTAAATTTAATAATATTAATTTTTTTAATTATTTTAAAATATCTTATTTAAGATCATGAAATAATTATTTTTAACATTGATACCATGTATAATATATATATATATATATATATAGAGTTATTTTAAAAATAAATAAATAAATGATTGGATTTCAGATACTTACTTTAATAAGGTTATGATATAAATCAAAGTTTGAAAACAAAATAGAGATTTTGTTTTCTAAAACATAGAATTGATAAAAATTATGAAATACTAACATCATTTTATTATAGAATTTGAAATTATATATATATATATATATATATATATATATTGCAAATAAAATACACTCCTTATCTAAAATAGAAAAATTAAAGGCCTATTGGCTTTTGGACACCAAAAAAAAAGAATGAGTTTGGGAAGGATGAGTCGAGTCCTTTGGGTGTGCAAAAATGAGGGTTTTATATAGAGATTTCATTATTTATAATTTATTTCCATTGACTATTTTGGGTGATAAATTTGCAGCGTGAAAATAATCCAAGGGTTTGTGTTACTTGGAAAAATATTCAGATTATCCTAATTGATATTAACTATAATATATATATATATATATATATCATTATCACTTTCCTTTATTGCTTTAAGCACATAAAACAAGAGGATTAAAAATATTGGCATATGGAATAAGACATAGGTGTTAATTTTTATAAATCATAAAGAAATCAATATATTAAAGTTATATATATATATTATTCATAGCTTGCTATGGAAGCTGAGGAAAAGGCAATATTTGATTTTGAGTCTAGGGTTTGGTTCATATTTTACAAATTATTCATGTCAAAATCAATATTGGGCTACAGTTTGAAGGAGACCATGATAGAGGATATGAAGTGGAACACTACAGCCTCAACGACGACTCAATCCTAATCTCATGGAGGTAGTAAGAAAGGAATTCAAATAAAATCATTGAATTATTTGCTCGAGACTAGCAAATATCAAGTTGGGGGGGTGTGATTTTCCAATAAAAACACATATGTTAATTACATTTTAATGGTATTAACTGTTCATTTTTTATTTTATGGTCCTGATTTAGTGGATTTTGATTTTGAACATTCATTCTCATCATTTGTGCACTTCATGCCTAATGTACACCAATTTAGGCCCAATGAGTCATCTGATTCTAAGGAATGTAATTATCCATATTTTAATTTGATATTTTGTGAAATCTATATTCACTTCAATTTAAACATTTTTCATTTAGGGATCAATGGATGATTCATAAAGGTTGATGGATATATTTGGCAATGAAAAGAGACAATTTTGGAGAAGGTAGATTGGACACCAGCCCACTGATGAGAATGTGGGGACCACAATACAGGCCCAATTAATCCCAAAATTCGTGGGATGATAAAATAAATATATAGTAACAAATAATTCTTTAGGATCCAATGCTAATTCGGCTTCCATGATTGCTATTTATGCAGCCCAAATAGTATATCAAAATCTGGGTCAGAATCTGCGGCCCAGAAAAAATACCACCAATTAAACCATATCTAGAAAACCATAACTACTTTTGAACTGATATTTTACAGTCTGTTAGGGGACATCCTGATTTTAATATAAGTCTTATATGGCCTACCCAAATTCGTCCATCTAGAAGGTGTTTCATGCGCCTCTGTTTGGTGGATGCAAGATGGACGCCTTTTCGGGTCAAGGGTGTAAAGTCTTCTTTCCACAAACTTTCCACCACCCTAGACCTAAAATACTCAAGTGAGATGACTTGTACTGTTGGAGTCTCGACCCAAGGGCTCAAAAATGCCTATTTAAGGAAGTGGTGTTGGAGGATTTAAGGATCTTGGGTGTTTGGTTTAATTGTAATGTTATGCTTCCACTTTGTGTTTGTAATCGCATTTCAATTTCCATGTAAGTTTCCTTTTTGTACTTCTTTATTCTTAATCAAAATATTTCTCTTATATTATTCCCATTTCTTTAATTAAAACTTTATAATCACAAATCACAGTGATATCTCTTTGTTGTGCTGAATTAGTTCACACATAGGTGTGAATTTCATTCACACACACGGAGGAGTGCTCGTTATTTCTGCAGTTTTAATTTCTTCAATCTAATTTTTATAAGCCATCTTCCACCCACCATTGAAAGTATACCATCAATATAGGGATAAACCTTTAATGGGTTGATCTTAGGAAGATTAAAAGGCTATATTTAATGTTATTTTATGAATTAATTGTTGTTAATTGGTTAACTAATTTAAGACTTCCATTATTTAGTTATTTCCACTCTTCATCTTCACTGTGTTTGAGGAAGATAAATCCAATTAATAAAAGGAACATATACCTTGGAGACATCATGAATTTGGTTCTCTAAGTGTGTACAGGATTAGTAATTGAGTTTAGTTGAATCAAACCAGAAAATGATAAAGGTAGTGTTATTTTGAAGAATGGATTCATCAAGAATTAATTAAACCAAAATTGTCTAAAGAAGTAAAATTCATGCAATCCACCCCTAGCATAATCTTAAGATCAACCCATTTTATTTAATTGAATTCACTTAAGTATCTTATAGTTCACTTAAAACCATATAAAATCAACCCAATTTGGCCACTTAATAGAAAAAAACAATCCATAGAATGTACGTGTCTTTAGGTTACTTCTTAGGTCTCAGAGGATTCGATAACCCAAGCTAGACTACAAGGACCGTTCTACCTTCATCTCTTGGGTAAATTTGAGAGAGAATAAAATTTTGGCGCTGTTTCTAGGGACCCAAATAAGTCATCTAAACACCCATTCTATTCTCCCCCATTTCTTCTTTTCACATCCAAATTCTCTTATCTTGTTCCTTTCTCATTTTTTTTCTTTTGGCGCATGTCCGCCTACACCCGCGATCAATCAAACTGTCTAGTTAGGGTGGATAGTCCTGGGGTTGGGGAGTCAATTACACCTAGGTAACTCATTCCATTAGATCCTAATATTCCTAATACTCCAAAGTAAAAAATTGAGCCTATTTCAATGGAAGGTCTTCAAAGAAACCAACTCATAAACCGGGGTGGGAACCAAAATGGATACCCAAATGAGGAAGCCACAAACTTGGGGAATGTAATGGATCAAACCATGAATGACTACCTCACACCTTCCTGGACCAATTCCCCCTCATGAATTAGAAACAATTCCCTAGGAGATTCAAACTACATATTTAAACCCCATGTCTTAAACCACCTTCCCACATTCCATGGAATGGAGTCCGAGATTCCCTACCTTCACATTAAGGAATTCAATGACATTGTAGAAACCATGTGTCCCCCACATCAACTAGAATCTGCTAAGATGAGGCTATTTCCTTTTTAATTAAAGGATCGAGCTAAAAATTGGCTAAAAAATTTGAGACCATCATCCATAAACTCTTGGTACCAACTACAAAGAGAATTCTACAAAAAATACTTTCCCCACCACAAAACAATTGAACTTAAAAAGAGTATCCAAAACTTTTTTGAAAAATAGGGAGAGTCATTCTATGAAACATGGGAGAGGTTCAAAGAAACTCTAAACATGGTTCCACACCATGGTTTTTCTATACCTGAAAAAGTGAGAATTTTCGATGAAGGGTTGGGTCTGGGGAACAAACAATTCATTGACATGATGTGTAATGGAACCTTTGAAAAAAATCCCCAAATGATGCTTATGAGTATCTAGAAAGCCTTTCTGAACAAAACCAAACATGGAGAACTTCACCTTATTCTGAAAATCCACAGAGAAATACTGGATTTCATACACTTAGAGAAGAGGAAATCCATAGGGCTAATCTCGCAGAACTCTCTAGGAAGGTTGAAGAGATAGACCTTAGGAAAGTCCATAAAATCCAAACTGTTAACCCTGTTTGCACAATTTGTGACAAACATGACCATAAGACAGACAACTTCCCAACCATTCTATCCATCAAGGATGTTCTTTTAAGAGGACCTCCAGTGGAAGTAAATGCCTTGAACTTTCAAAAGACTCAATACCAAAACAACTTCAACCCAAGGTATAATGACCACCCAGGCTTCCGCTAGAAAGATAACCAACAACCTATCCAACCACATGGACAAAATAATTACCCCCATCAGAACTACAAAACCTATAACCAGTTACAAACCCAACCTATCCATTACCAACAGCCACCGGTCCATTTTCAACAAACCATACCACCTCCAAAATATCCCCCTGGGACAAACCAATCTACTCAAGCACCAACCCAAACTGTTCCACAAAGCCTACTAGAACAACTATGCAAACAAATGGAGATGATGAACTCAGAAGTCTCTTCCCTAAAACAAGAACTTCAAACCATCAAAATAGTAAAGGTACCCATGCCTACTCAGGCGGTGCCATCCTCAACTTCAAGGGGAGAGTCAAGTTGTACTCAAACAACTCATGAACAACTAAAGGCTATGACTGTTTTAAGAAGTGGGAAATCATTTGAGAAACTTGAACTACTAATTTAGAACCCACCTGAAGATTCAAAATTGGATGAAAATTCAAATGAACCACAAGATCAAACTGAGGAAACTGATAACAATGTAAAAGAAACAACTCTTCAACAAACAACCCCACAACCTGCACCATTTCCTCAACGCATGAGGGGGAAACCCAAGCCTGAACTGAGTGAAAAATTGAGGGAAATCTTCTCACAAGTCAAGTTGAACATTCCCCTTCTCGATGCCATCCAAACCATACCTTCCTACTAAAAGTACCTTAAGTACTTGTGCACTTTTAAAAGAAAAATTTCACATAAAAACCAAGTCCTTTTGGCTGCTATTGTGAGTACCACCATTCAAGGGACCATTCCTCCTAAGTTGAAAGACCGATGTTTCCATTACATCAATGTTGAACTAGGAGAGAGAAAAGTTGTCAAGGCCTTGTGTGACCTAGGTGCTAGTGTCAATCTCATTCCCTATGCTGTGTACTGCCAGTTAGGCCTAGAAGAACTCCAACCCACATCTGTCACACTTCAACTTGATTATCGTAGCATTTGGGTTCCAAAGGGTATTTTAAAGGACGTTCTGGTAAAGGTTGAAAACTTCATCTACCCTGCTGACTTCATTGTCCTTGAAAACCATCCAAACTTAGGAAATAAGGAACAAACTCCAATCATCCTTGGTCGTCCTTTCCTTGCAACAATCAACTCTGTTATCCGAGTCCGAAATGGGAACATGACCATCACCTTTGGGAACATGAGTCTAGACTTGAAAATCTATAATGCAAGCTCACAAATAGGAGATGATGAGGACATTCATGAAGTAAACATGATAGGAAGCATTGATAATGAATCCATAGAACATAAAGGAATATTTGATGAATGTTTGAGTTAGGATGAGGTTTATTTCATTTGTTTACATGAAGGAATTTTATCTCCTTGGCTTGAATCATATTAAAATTTCTCTTATGATGAAGTCTTAGGTCCAAAAATCAGTGAAACCTTTCAAGAAACTACTTTCATGGACACCACTCCAACTTCCTTCCCGAAATCTGATCAGGCCAATCTAGTAGCTGAAACTTCTACATGTGGGGAATCAATACTATCTAAAACTTTAGGAAATAAAATTGATCTTGATCCAATGTCCCAATATTCTGCTAAAATTTTGAACCAACCTGATCTTGAATTGAAGGAACTTCCTACTACACTAAAGTATGCCTTCCTAGGGGACAATCAAACACATCCTATTGTCATTTCTTCTTCTCTTGAAGCCAATCATGAGAGGATGCTTCTAGATGTCCTTAGGAAACATAAGAAAGCCGTTGGTTAGACCCTGTCTGATATTCCCGGGATTAGACCACTTGTTGGGACTCATAAGATTGTTTTGGAATCTGATTCAAAGCTTTGTCGTCAACCTCAACAGCGACTCAATCCTAATCTCATGGAGGTAGTAAGAAAGGAATTCAAATAAAATCATTGAGTTATTTGCTCGGGACTAGCAAATCTCAAGTTGGGGGGGTGTGATTAGCCAATAAAAACACATATGTTAATTAAATTTTAATGGTATTAAATGTTCATTTTTTATCTTATGGTCCTGATTTAGTGGATTTTGATTTTGAACATTCATTCTCATCATTTTTTCACTTCATGCCTAATGTACACCAATTTAGGCCCAATGATTCATCTGATTCTAAGGAATGTAATTATCCATATTTTAATTTGATATTTCGTTAAATGGATATTCACTTCAATTTAAACATTTTTCATTCAGGGATCAATGGATGATTCATAAAGGTTGATGGAGATATTTGGCAATGAAAAGAGACAATTCTGGAGAAGGTAGATTGGACACCATCCCACTGATGAGAATGTGGGGCCCACAATACAGGCCCAATGAAGCCCAAAATTCGTGGGATGATAGAGAACATATATATTAACAAATCATTATTCATGATCCAATGATAATTCGGCTTCCATGATTTCTATTTATGCAGCCCAAATAGTATATCAAAATCTGGGCCAAAATCTGAGGCCCATAAAAAAATCCCACCAATTAAACCATATATCAAAAAAATAACTCCTTGTGGAATGAGATTTTATAGTCTGTTTGGGGACATCCGGATCATAATTTAAGTATTCTATGGACCACCCAAATTCGGCCATCTAGAAGGTGTTTCATGCACCTCTGTTTGGTGGATGCAAGCTGGATGCCTTTTCGGGTCAAGGGTGGAAATTCTTCTTTCCAAAAACTTTCCACCACCCTAGACCTATCATACTCAAGTGAGATGACTTGTACTATTGAAGGCTCGACCCAAGAGCTCAAAAATTCGTATTTAAGGCAGTGGTGTTGGAGGATTTAAGGATCTTGGGTGTTTGGTTTAATTATAATGTTTTGCTGCCACTTTGTGTTGGTAATCACATTTCAATTTCAATGTAAGTTTCCTTTTTGTACTTCTTTGTTCTTAATCAAAATATTTCTCTTCTATTCTTCCCATTTCTTTCATTAAAACTTTATAATCACAAATCACAGTGATATCTCTTTGTTGTGCTGAATTAGTTCACACATAGGTGTGAATTTCATTCACACACACGGATGAGTGCTCGTTATTTCCGAAGTTTTAATTTCTTCAATCTAATTCTTGTAAGCCATCTTCCACCCACCATTGAGAGTATACCATCAATGGAGGGATAACCCTTTAATGGGTTGATCTTATGAAGATGAAAAGGCTGGATTGAATGTTATTTTATGAATGAATTTTTGTTAATTGGTTAACTATTTTAAGACTTCATTATTTAGTTATTTCCACTCTCCATCTTCACTGTGTTTGAGGAAGATAAATCCAATTACTAAAAGGACCATATACCTTGGAGAAATCATGAATTTGGTTATATAAGTGTGTAGGGGATTATTAATTGAGTTTATTTGCATCAAACCATAAAATGATGAAGGTAGTGTTATTTTGAAGAATGGATTCATCAAGAATTAATTAAACAAGAAGTAAAATTCATTTAATCCACCCCTAGCATAATATTAAGATCAACCCATTTTCATTTAATTGAATTCACTTAAGTCTCTTAGAGTTCACTTAAAACTATATAAAATCAACCCAAGTTGGCCACTTCATATCCAAAAACAATCCATAGAATTTACGTGTCTTTAGGTTACTTCTTAGGTCTCGGAGGATTCGATAACCCAAGCTAGACTACAAGGACCGTTCTACCTTCATCTCTTGGGTAAATTTGAGCGAGAATCAAATTTTGGATCCGTTACCGGGGACCCAAGTAAGTCATCTAAACACCCATTCTATTCTCCCCCATTTCTTCTTTTCTCATCCAAATTCTCTTATCTTGTCCCTTTCTTGTTTTTTTTTTCTTTTGGCGCATGTCCGCCTACAACCGCGATCAATCAAACCATCTAGTTAGGGTAGATATTCCTAGGGCTGGGGAGTCAAGTACACCAAGGGAACTCATTACATTAGATCCTAATCTTCCTAATACTCCAGAGTCAAAAATTGAGCCTATTTCAATGGAAGGTCTTCAAAGAAACCAACTCATAAACCCGGGTGGGAACCAAAATGGGAACCCAAATGAGGCATCCCAAAACTTGGGGAATGCAATGGATCAAACCATGAATGACTACCTCACACCTTACTAGACCAATTACCCCTCATGCATTAGATATAATTCCATAGGATATGAAAACTACATATTTAAACCCCATGTCCTAAACCACCTTCCCACATTCCATGGAATGGAGTCCGAGATGCCCTACCTTTACATTAAGGAATTCAATGACATTGTAGAAACCATGTGTCCCCCACATCAACTAGAATCAGCTAAGATGAGGCTATTTCCTTTTTCATTAAAGGATCGAGCTAAAAATTGGATAAAAAATTTGAGACCATCATCCATAAACTCTTGGTACCAACTACAAAGAGAATTCTACAAAAAATACTTTCCCCACCACAAAACAATTGCACTTAAAAAGAGTATCAATTTTTTTTTTGAAAAAGAGGGAGATTCATTCTATGAAACATGGGAGAGGTTCAAAGACACTCTAAACATGGTTCCACACCATGGTTTTTCTATACCTGAACAAGTGAGAATTTTCTATGAAGGTTGGGTCTGGGGAATAAACAATTCATTAACATGATGTGTAATGGAACCTTTAAAAACAAAGCCCCAAATGATGCTTACGAGTATCTAGAAATCCTTTCTGAACAAAAACAAACATGGGGAACTTCACCTTATTATGAAAATCCATAAAAAAATACTAGAATTCATACACTTAGAGAAGAGGAAAGCCTTAGGGATAAACTCACAACACTCTCTGGGAAGGTTGAAGAGATAGACCTTAGGAAAGTCTATGAAATCCAAACTGTTAACCCTGTTTGAACAATTTGTGACAAACATGACCATAAGATAGAAAACTGCCCAACCGTTCCATCCATCAAGGATGTTCTTTTAGGAGGACCCCCAGTGGACGTAAATGCCTTGAACTTTCAAAAGCCTCAATACCAAAATAACTTCAACCCAAGGTATAATGACCACCCAGGCTTCCGATGGAAAGATAACCAACAACCTAGCCAACCACAGGGACAAAATAATTACCCCCATTAGAACTACCAAACCCATAACCAGTTCCAAACCCAACCTATCCATTACCAACAACCACCGGTCCATTTTTAACAAACCATCCCACCTCCAAAATATCCCCCTGGGATAAACCAATCTACTCAAGCACCAAACCAAACTGTTCCACAAATCCTACTAGAAAAAATATGCAAACAAATGGAGAGGATGAACTCGGAAGTCTCTTCCGTAAAACAAGAACTTCAAACCTTAAAAACTGGAAAGGCACCCATGCCTACTCAGGCAGTGCCATCCTCAACTTCAAGGGGAGAGTCAAGTTGTACTCAAACAACTCATGAACAACTAAAGACTGTGACTATTTTAAGAAGTAGGAAATCAATTGAGAAACCTGAACTACTAATTCAGAACCCACCTGAAGATTCAAACTTGGATGAAAATTCAAATGAACCACAAGATCAAACTGAGGAAAGTGATAACAATGTGAAAGAAACAAATCTTCAACAAACAACCCCACAACCTGCACCATTTACTCAACACATGAGGGGGAAACCCAAGCCCGAACTGAGTGAAACATTGAGGGAAATCTTCTCAGAAGTCAAGTTGAACATTCCCCTTCTCGATTCCATACAAACCATAACTTCCTACTCAAATAACCTTAAGGACTTGTGCACTTTTAAAAGAAAATTTTCACATAAAAACCAATTCCTTTTGGCTACTAATGTGAGTACCACCATTCAAGGGACCATTCCTCCTAAGTTGAAAGACCCAGGTTTCCCTTGCATAAATGTTGAACTAGGAGAGAGAAAAGTTTTCAAGGCCTTGTGTGACCTAGGTGCTAGTGTCAATCTCATTCCCTATGCTGTGTACTACCAATTAGGCCTAGAAGAACTCCAACCCACATTTGTCACACTTCAACTTGTTGATCGTAGCATTAGGGTTCCTAAGGGTATTTTAAAGGACGTTCTAGTAAAGGTTGAAAACTTCATCTACCCTGCTAACTTCATTGTCCTTGACAACCATCCAAACTTAGTAAATAAGGAACAAACCCCAATCATCCTTGGTCATCCTTTCCTTGCAACAATCAACTCTATTATCCGAGTCCGAAATGGGAACATGACCATCACCTTTGGGAACATGAGTCTAGACTTGAACATCTATAATGCAAGCTCACAAATAGGGGATGACGAGGATATTCATGAAGTAAACATGATAGGAAGCATTGATAATTAATCCATAGAACATAAAGGAATATTTGATGAATGTTTAAGTTAGGATGATATTGTTTTCCTCTGTTCACATGAAGGAATTTTATCTTCTTGGCTTGAATCATGTTCAAATTTCTCTTATGATGAAGTCTTAGGTCTAACAATTAGTGAAACCTTTCAAGAAACCACTTTCATGGAGACCACTCCAACTTCCTTCCCTAAATCTGATCAGGCCAATCTAGTAACTGAAACTTCTACATGTGGGGAATCAATTCTATATAAGACTTTAGGAAATAAAATTGATCTTGATCCAATGTCCCAATCTTCTGCTGAAATTATGAACCAACCTAATATTGAATTGAAGGAACTTCCTACTGCACTAAAGTATGCCTTCCTAGGGGACAATCAAACACATCCTATTTTCATTTCTTCTTCTCTTGAATCCAATCATGAGAGGATGCTTCTAGATGTCCTTAGGAAACATAAGAAAGCCATTGGTTGGACCCTGTCTGATATTCCCGGGATTATCCCACTTGTTGGGACTCATAGTATTGTTCTGGAATCTGATTCAAAGCCATGTCATCAACCTCAATGACGACTCAATCCTAATCTCATGGAGGTAGTAAGAAAGGAATTCAAATAAAATCATTGAATTATTTGCTCGGGACTAGAAAATATCAAGTTGGGGGGTGTGATTAGCCAATAAAAACACATAGTTAATTAAATTTTAATGGTATTAAATGTTCATTTTTGATCTTATGGTCCTGATTTAGTGGATTTTGATTTTGAACATTCATTCTCATCATTTGTGCACTTCATGCCTAATGTACACCAATTTAGGCCCAATGATTCATCTGATTCTAAGGAATGTAATTATCCATATTTTAATTTGATATTTTGTTAAATGGATCTTCAATTCAATTTAAACATTTTTCATTCAAGTATCAATGGATGATTCATAAATTTTTATGGAGATATTTGGCAATGAAAAGAGACAATTCTGGAGAAGGCAGATTGGACACCATCCCACTGATGAGAATGTGGGGCCCACAATACATGCCCAATGAAGTCCAAAATTAGTGGGATGATATAAGACATATATAGTAACAAATAAATAATCATTATCCAATGCTAATTCGGCTTCCATGATTGCTATTTATGCGGACCAAATAGTATATAAAAATCTGGGCCAGAATCTGCGGCCCAGAAAAACATCCCACCAATTAAACCATATATAGAAAACCATAACTCCTTTTGGACTGAGAGTTTACAGGATGTTAGGGGACATCCGGAGCTTAATGTAAGTCTTCTATGGCCCACCCAAAATCGGCCATATAGAAGGTGTTTCATGCGCCTATGTTTGGTGGATGCAAGCTGGATGCCTTTTCGGGTCAAGGGTGGAAAGTCTTCTTTCCACAAACTTTCCACCACCCTAGACCTACCATACTCAATTGAGATGACTTGTACTGTTGGAGGATCGACCCAAGCGCTCAAAAATTCCTATTTAAGTCAGTGGTGTTGGAGGATTTAAGGATCTTGGGTGTTTGGTTTAATTGTAATGTTATGCTGCCACTTTTTGTTTGTAATCGCATTTTAATTTCCTTGTAAGTTTCCTTTTTGTACTTCTTTGTTCTTAATCAAAATATTTCTATTCTATTCTTCCCATATCTTTCATTAAAACTTTATAATCAGAAAGCACAGTGATATCTCTATTTTGTGCTGAATTAGTTCACACATAGGTGTGAATTTCATTCACACACACAGAGGAGTGCTCATTATTTCTGCAGTTTTAATTTCTTCATTCTAATTCTTGTAAGCCATCTTCCGCCCACCATTGAGAGTATACCATCAATGGAGGGATAACCCTTTAATGGGTTGATCTTAGGAATATGAAAAGGCTGGATTGAATTTTATTTTATGAACAAATTTTTGTTAATTGGTTAACTAATTTAAGACTTCCATTCTTCAGTTATTTCCACTCTTCATCTTCACTGTGTTTGAGGAAGATAAATCCAATTACTAAAAGGACCATATACCTTGGAGACATCATGAATTTGGTTCTCTAAGTGTGTAGAGTATTAGTAATTGAGTTTAGTTGCATCAAACCAGATGAAGGTAGTGTTATTTTGA